>JASCZI010181925.1:20203-30934 GCA_036250425.1 Stylosanthes scabra
AAAGTAAAATTGTGGTGCTGGCAATAAATCCCAACATGCTGGATTGCTTAGATAATAAGACTATAAGAGTTAGCTTGTCTTTGTCATTCTGATGCAAGCATTTTGCAAGGAAAACTTCACCACTTAACTAGTCACTCGCACATACTTACTATTTTAATTTTTGTGATTTCATACTTGGCAAAGAAAATGTTTATGCATAGCAAAAATATCTCCGACAATCTGCACTGGAAATGTTATGTAAACATACTTAGGAAGTTTGTTTTAAAAAACACAAAACAACTACTTAAATTTCTTATCTTATGTTGTATTATATATGCGATTTAAATTAATTTAATGATCAATTCACTAACTAATCAGTTGAGGTTCGGATTGAATGGTAGACCTTTAAATAAAGTTTAAATTTATAATAATTATTTTTCAACCTGCCGAGTTAAGGAATATCGTGAAAAATAATAATACATGCTAAAGTCAGTCTCTCTATGAGTAGCGAATCATGTCAAACAAATTTTATTTACTTCGAAAAAATCAATACGCCCAAGCCAATGAACAAAAGCTTTTTAAACCCAAACATGATACTACTTTTGGTTCAAAATAATTATTTGTTTAGATAAAATGAATCTTTTAAAAATATTATTCTAAATACAAATAGCTTTAGTATAATTTTGTCAAAATTGAGAGTTGTCCAAATCTCAAAAAGTTTGTATCATAATATCAAATTGATGGTGAGAAAAATTCTGCATTAGATTGGGTCGATTAGGAGTGAAATGTCATACATTAATCATATTTTAATTTAGCAAATTTTTATAACATGTGTCTCGTTAGGATTTAGGGTTTTTTTATTTGCAAGTAAAATGAAAAGGATAAGATTTTGTAGAGAAAAGGCTAAAATAGTGTCGAAATCTGTTCCTACTCATTCCATTGTCATCCCTGAAAATAAAAATAATAATAAAAAGAAATCACATCCTTCCACTTAGTGATCAATGAGTCAATTTTTCATGCATGAGAACTACATTCAAATACAAGAATTGTAGGGCCATGGGGGGTTATAGTGTTTTACATTTCACCATCTTTTTTCCCCAAGTGACTCTCTAAATTATTAATTTGGTACTGGACCACCAGTTGTATATTCTATATTCTCCTTGATCCTTCATCATCTCATCATCAACAACATGCAAGTAAGCGAGGAAAATTGTTTGCTTCTTTCAATCTTATTCAACAATAGGCCTATGTCTACCTCTATTCTAAAATGATGGGGGAAAAAGTTTTTATTAATTTCATGATAATGCATTGTTTCATCTTGGCTAAGCAAATAGTACTCTTGTTTGCTTCTTCAAATGATCCAAGTGCCCAACTTTGTTTTTATTGAGCCTGAAAACAATGTCTAAACTCCAAAGTCACTAATTACTTCATTTTTCTTATTATATATACATGAATTTTTTCATGAATCGCCACATGATATTTTTGTTACTGATTTATTTTGGTAATTTTGTTGATAACGATTATCGACTATCAAACGGTGTCCTATCAATCAAAAGATTAGTAAAGTAATAAAATAAGAAATTAATCACCGTTGAATTTTAATGCAAGTTGAAAATTTTATCAAGTTCTTTTATTTTTCTTTGTTATGCACAGTATCAATGTATATGCATCTTGTACAAGAGGGAAAAAATTTTAAAAAACCAACTTTTAAGTATTTCCTTGAAAATTATCTTTCATCCCTTTAGTCTTTGTTTATACACTGCTTTGTTACTTCTCTAACAAAACTGCTTTTATAATAAGCCAATATTTATCACTAAGACCTTCAAAGTATGATACCGTGAGTCGTGAGATATAAAAAAAGTATTAGAATACTGATTTACACAGAGCATGATGGCATAGAGATATACATGAAGATAACCTACATTTCTATACTATGTTAATAACAATAGTCCCTTACATAGGATTGGGGATTTTACTTGACATTTGTAAAAATATTCAAAGCTAGAACCATGTAAAAATAGAGGGAAAACAGAAAACTCCGCAGTGTGCTCCAATGGTTCTCAGATTTTACATTGTGTTGCTTACTCATCGCCCATGGCCAACTCCAAGGCATAGTCATCTCTCTCCTGTAATGCATTTCAAGTAACATGACCAAATAAATAAAAATGTAGGAGGAAAGCCATCTAGTTTCCTTTTTTTCTGATAGTTTCCAAGAGGTTTAATTACACGCTTAGTGCTTATAGTTTCACTAAATCTTTTAGTAGTTTCTTATAGTTTAAAAATTTGTAACTAAGTCCCTATATTGGATAAAAATTTGTAATTAGAGCCTTAATAATTATTGTTTTTAATAAAAAAAAAACAATAATCTTAGAATATTTGCTTTTAGAATATTTCATAATTCACCCTATATCAAACTTAGAAATAATTTGTCTTAAAAATAAAAAATAAAAAGGACCTAATTGAAATATAAAAGACTTAATTACAAACTTTCAAATTATAAAGATCTAATTAAAAATTTGCTGATATTATAAAGGCTAATTGAATAATTAAGTCTTTCCAATAAGATTAAAGATTCAAGAGACAACAGAACATACCACTGGTCCTCGAGCGAAATACCGTCCAAACTGAAGCCAATATACCTGTATGTGCCATGGATTTGTATATTCAAGATCACTATTCAATGATAATGAGAACAATGATAATGATTTGATGTGGCCTCCAAAGCAATTTACAAGAGAGAAGTTTACAAATTAAAGGGTATCTTGAGTTGGGGTTAAAAATGGAACGGAAATTTTCTTAGATGGGTTTGAGTTCCAAGTTCCAACCCTCAACAGAACATACACTAAAAGATCAAAATGGACGTCACAAAGAAGACATGACAAAGTGCAAGCTGTGATTTACCTCGTCTTCATCTTGAGTTTCGACTTCAACATCTGTGAATGGGAACCCCACACAAAGAAGTGCATAGCCCTGAGAAAAAAGTTCCATACAAATTACTACAAATTAACCATAAACTGGATTTCATCTTGTTCCGTTTTACATTCATAATGCAATGATACTTTGTATAAAGATTCATTAACGGAAATACAGAAATAGTAACCAAGAAACCGTTAAACATGCATGCAATAGCAACAAAATTATACATAAATCCTTTCAGACTATGTTTCAGTTTCATTATTGAAATGAAGCCCAAAATAAAAATAAAAGTACAACGAAGAAATACAAGTCTTCAATCTAGAATAACGTGCGAGAAACAGAACTGATTAGTTGAATGTTCTGTAGAACTGTAGAAGTATGGTAGTAATAGGCTTGTAACTGTTACAAACTCCAGCAAATTTTGATTTCCTAATATTATAACTAAAGTGATTAAAATAACTAAGGCAACATATTAATTATTTCAGTGTAACGTGAGCACTATGGCATAAAGACAACACCTTCGATCCTCTTATGTGCAAAATTAATAAGGTGAAATTTAAAAGGGTTAGACACATGCTAATACAAAGGTCTTATTTATTATTAGACTGTCTATTAGTTCTACCCCGCGATAACTGCCACTTCTTCTTCAGCAATAATGAAGTTGTAGTCTTGAGACTTAGATCTCACAAGTTAAAATCCAGGAAGCTACTTCTATGGTTGCTGCTTAAACTTCCTCTTTTTTTTTTTTTTTTCCCCATCATGGTCGATATGATATTTTACCCTTCAAAATCTAATAATGACAATAAAAGAATCTCTGATTCTATTCTTTTGAAATCATCCAATGTAATAGTTAACGGGAAAATGCATCAAAGTATGCCACAATAAAATCATGATGAGGTCCTTCACAGTTCACACAAAATCAAGGAAAAAATAGTGGGAATATAGTACACCATCCAAGTCTTGTTTGACTATCTACAACTGCATGGATTAGGGGATTTCATAGTATTCCATTCTAAATCATACTAAGTCATTAGCAATTGAACCTATTTTGATAATTTCACTAATGATTTTTCTAAGTCTCCCTCTACCTCTAACTATTGGACTTCCCTCCATACACTCTAACTAAGGTCTCTAAGGGTCTTCTCTAAACACGTTCAAATCAACTAAAGTAAGAATATACCATCTCTACAATGAATGCCACCCCACTTGTGAATCGTGTATCATGTGCTTCACTCAACTATTTCCATGTATACATACATTCTTGGTAATTGGTGATTTTAATTGTGGGTCACATACTCACATCACCTTGCACATGTATAGCATGGAATGGAGTGCCTAGGTGAGACATGCCTGATTAAGAATCACTTGTCAAGTATTATCATACCAATACTTCATGAACATGCAGTTCCACACTGCCACTTCTTCCTCCTCTCCTTACCTCTAGAGTATTTTATCATGTCCAATTTCATCTTTACTTTTCAATATTATGACTAAATGAAAATGATTTATAACAGAACAAATGTTTGTTCTCTTCTTTTGGCATCATGCAGTAGTTCATGAGAAATTTGCATAAAAGCATCTAATTAGAAAATCACAACTACAAGAAATTAAGTCAAAAGTTCTGCTGGTTCATCCGTGTAATTAAAAATAGATTAGAATAAAGATAATCACGCATGCCTTTTCTTTCAATTCAGCGGATATCCCAAGTGCCTCTGGCTGTCTAATCTGTCCATTCTTTATACGAACAGCACAGCTAGTACAACAACCTGGCATAAAAAGGTTACAACAAAGAAAAGAGTATCAAGAAGCTAGTAGTAGCCTCAAAGACTGAGTTAACTTCAATGTAGATGGTCATAGAAGCAGCAAAATGAACAAGTATCACAGATGCACAACACCATATACACAATCTTGACTATGTTAAGTTAGTAATGAATATAAAGAATTGAACGAAACCCTCAAATGACTAGAATAATCATGATGGTCTTTGTTCCTATAGGAGATAAAAAGTTTACAATTTTTTTATAAGTTTGAAAAATGGAATCTACCGACAACAAAAGCCATTTCTAATAGAATGAAAAAACCAAGTGTGATCGTTTAATTAAGTATAAACCACAACAATCTTAGTTACTTTCAAAAACCTAATAAAGTACTTAATAATATTAAGAAATGTTGGAGCCTCAAAATTGAAACAATAAAAAATGAAAAGCATAGTCCCTTGCAAGGAAAAAACAAAGGTAAAAATATCAAATTTGGAAATATAGCCTTCATGAGTACTAGTTACGGATGATGATTACCGCATATTAAAATTAATTGGTTTATGGATAGATATATTAGGGAAGCATGGCACAACTAAATCTCGAGGGAAGTAGATGCATAGATCAAAGGAGCCCAAAGTTGGGCCAGTAAAGGACTTTATTAGTTTATTTATATAGTTGTGTGAGATATAGTTAGAGGATGTGCAAAATGTAGCAGCAAATGCTAGTTATATCAGCTATAAGGAGCCTTGTAAGTAACCCAAAATTACCTTATTTACTTAGCATCCTTAATTCTATGCATGTAACATCCATAACTACACACTTACTACATCTAATATTTTCCACCGGCAATTAAGAAATGCAAAATAAAGTAACACTAGGCTGCAACGTGTTTGTAGCTTATAAATGATCTTGAAAGCACACAATACGATTTTATTATGATGAATTAACTTAGAAAAGTACATAATTCTAATCAAATAATCTACCATGGCAATGGTAGTGGCCTCCAAATGGATAAATGGTGAAATCTTTGTATTAAGATCACTAGAAAAAATAGAAGGCACATAAAGATTCAATTCTATCCAAAGGTAGTATTCTCAGTTCAGGTAAGACCAGAGCAATCCAAAACAAGATAACTCAAATGAATATGCACACATACATATATGATGAGTAAGAATAAGGAAAGGAGGGAACAGTACCGTGCCTGCACGCAAACGGAAGGGTAATGTTCTGAGACTCAGCAGTGTGTAATATATACTGATCCTGCATTTCACAATCATCAACCATTACATCACAAATTCGTTTAAAAAATACTCAGCAAAATTTAGTATCACGCTGCAGCCTGCAGGTGGAAGAGTGAAGAGAATGGAATTGAAACCTCAGGAACCACGAACTCGTGAACGATTCCTCTTTGTCGATCGTGGACGGTGACCTTGTGAGTAGGAACCTCGCCGGACGGAGACTGGTAAGTGGTTGGTGCGGTCACATCCACCTGCGTACGGAGCTCCGCCCTCACGGCCGTTGTGAATTTGCGGCGGTTTGTGAAAGCGGCGGCGTAGAAACACTTGGAAGGAGAAGAATGGTGGTTTGAGAATGGAATAAAGCAGTTACAGGGAATTCGAAGAGCCATGTTGTAGCTGGTGGTAGTGGTGATGGTGGTAGTGGTGGTTCTTGTTCTCTAACAGAAACACACGCAGCGACGGGATAAGGAAGCTGCTTCAGGAACCGTTGGTTCCGTTTTCTTCCAATGGATGTTGGACGTGTGCATTCTCACACACTTCTCTATCTATCTTCTTATTTTTAACCATAATTCTATTTGGACACCAAAATCAACACTATTTTCTACCACTGTATTTTATACCGTATAAAATACAAAAATTAACAAACAATAAAAATTAATTCCACTCTCACACAAAAAACCCGCGCCTATTGTTGATTTACACGCGCTCCCCCTTCACTTCGTCTTCTTTCTTTTCTTTCGGAGTTTCTTCACCAAGGCTCACAATCTCATCGGGATCGGACTCGCTCGCCATCTTCGGCACCATTTCCACCACCACTTCTACTTCTACTTCTGCTTTCACTTCTTCCGCCACTTACACTACCACCACCACTCCAATTCTCTTTTCTCCGTTTCTTTGCTTTATCACTGAACCATAATCTTCTTCATCTCTGCGCTTTGCTTCGCTATCAAACCATAATCAAACAAAACCTATTCTTCTTCCCTGCATCCACATTTCAGCAAAGTGCATCTCAGTAAGCTTTTTCCCCTTGTTCTTACTTGGTTAATTTGATTTCTGCATGTTA
Source organism: Stylosanthes scabra (assembly GCA_036250425.1). Classification (NCBI taxonomy): domain Eukaryota; kingdom Viridiplantae; phylum Streptophyta; class Magnoliopsida; order Fabales; family Fabaceae; genus Stylosanthes; species Stylosanthes scabra. Next base: position 27,157 of record JASCZI010181925.1, read on the forward strand.
TACTTCTCTTTGTTTGATTTTCACTGCTTCTTTTGTTCCAAATACTCGATTTCAACTTCATTTAGGTCTTGTGTTTGGTTATAAATACTTTAGGTTCATGATTAAGATAATATTTTTTTAAAAAAATATCATCGTGCACTAGTAATGATTACCATATACTCTTGCTGCTCTTTGCTAAACTACCTAATTGCAAACATAATTGGAAATAAAAGACTCTGTTGTTTCTTGTAGTATAAATGATTCTATATGTGCTTTTCATTTATGATTATGATGATGTAGCTGAAAATTATATATCTACAACCACATTATTTCTTAATCTAAGACGAGAGGAATGATTACTCCTCAACTTTATCTTTATTTTGTTAGTATGAAACTAACTATTAAGCAATAATACTATCTACAATGCTGTACATTAGTACTTTGATTTCGTACTCCAACATCTAGAGATTGAAATATGTTAAATTTTTTAGCAACTCAATCAATAAATATTAGGTTAATGGAAGATTATATCATTATAGTCTACCTACCATTTGAGTAACATAAAATGTTTTGATTTGATTACTAAACTAAGTAGCATGAGTTGGATGTTGTATTTGCTTGGTCCATATGTTTTGATTTGATTAGTATCATGAATTCTATATGTATAGTCCTAATGAATTAGGCAGATGTTGAGGTATTTACTTTATTTCTTTAAATAAATTCTAAAGTTTCATTGAAAGGACTAGCATAAATATTTGGCTTCAAAATTTTGTTAATGCTCTTAAATGAATTTTTTTAAATGGTGAATCATTATGTTGATTTTCCTTGCCTTACTCTTTTTGGTTTAGGTTTAAATTCAAAGTACTATTTATATGAAAATTTTAGCTATTACTAAAATATAAATATTTTTTATGCTAGGCATATACACATGTAAATGTGCAGCAAGATTTAAAAGATGTCAAGTTCTGGCAGGTAAGTCATTCCTTTACACGTTCATGTTGAAAGTTGTGTTTATCATGATTGTAATAGCTAAAAAATTTTTTGCTCCCTCCTTTAGGTGCATATACTGTTAAAAGGATTGGAAAAAATAGCTGCTAGTGCAGACATTCAAATGTTGATTCGCGAAGACTTCAACTCAATTCCAGGAAGGTTGAATTGCTTCTCATTATGCTTAATTTCAATACTTTTTTGTTTACTTTCCTAAAGTTAGTTAAAATAGAGACAGGGACAGGACAATGTATACAAAAGTTTGATATTTGGGCTTTAATTCAATTCTTTAATTTGATTATTACTTTCGGTTCATTTGATTATAAGTTGTTTTTTATTTATTGATTTGGAGTGTGTTTAATTATAATATGATTTTTTTACTTTGTGAATTTTTGTGTTTGATTATAACTTTAAGCACGTTTGATTATAAGTTGATTTTGAATTATGATTTAAAGTACGTTTCATTATAACTTTGAGCGCCATTGTTTATAACGAGTTGAATTTTGATTTGTATCCTTGAGTTTGATTATTACATTGAATATGTTTGATTATAACAAGATTTTGTAAAAAGATTTGTAACATGTTTGATTATAGTTGTTTATATATAGCATGAGTTGAACTCTAATTTGAATTCTTGAGTTTGATTATTACCTTGAGTATGTTTGATTATAATCAGATTTTGTAATATGACGATTTAAAGTGTGTAGATTATAATATATTTGTAAAATGGTCTGAGTTGAGATGGAGGAGAGCAAAATAAAATGAGGTTTCTAGCTTTAAGAATTTCTTTCTACTGCTCATTTTCCTAAGACTGAAAGTTGTTTTTTGTTTATGACTCTTTTAAATCTTACATATGTCATGTTTCAACTACTTATTGCATCTCTCTTCATCAAAAACCTCTCAATTTGCTGTCAATAAGTCAAATTTCCGTATAATATTAATTCACATACATTATAAATTATAAATTATAGTTAATTCCAACCCTGAATTACGTGATAGAATGAAAATGGTGGTCGTTGAGGAGAGGGTGTGTGGTGTTGAAATCTGAAAAGGAAAGGGAGGCGCGTGTCACAAAAAATGATCAGTTGACTTGTATTAGGTTTGTATACGTATAAAAATACAAAAATACATAGTGGCTGATTTTGGTGGCTGAATTTGATGTACAAATAGCAAAACTCTATTTTTAATACTGCTAAACATTAATAATTTTATAAAATATTTTTTAAAACTATTATATTTCTTTTAGTAATTAAAATTTACTATGATTACTAAATTAAAGCATCTAATTAGAGAATTTTTAAAAAACTAATTTGAAATAAAGTTTAACACACGTCAAAAGAAAACAAAGTTTAACAAACTAAGGAAAAAATACAATAAAGCTAGCTGACCAAGTGATTTTGTGAAACCAAGTGGTTAGCCAAGCTTTTTTACTCACGCGACTCCAATCCTATTATAACTAACATATCGTTATTTGACGCGCCAATGATTCGTTGTTCTTTCTTCCAGCTTCATTCTTCGTTCTCATTCCTCTCTTCATTTTTCGTTCTCTATTTCTCAATTTGCAAATGGTGATTCGTTTTTATTTCTTCTTCTGCGTGTTTTCTGCATCTCCTTTCTGCTCTGTTCTTCAATCACGCGCGATCTGTGCATATACTGGAGGTAATTGCATTTTCCTTGTCTTCAATTTTGTTAGATATGGTTGTTATTTTCGTTTTGTTTCTCAATTTCATGATTCCTAATTTGTGATTCTTTATTCTTCATGTTTTCTGCAACTCTGTTCTGCTCTGTTTTTCAATTGCGATGTGATCTGTGAATTTACTTTGTGTACTTGCGTTTTTGTTCTCTTCAATGTTGTTAAATCTCTTGGTCTTTTTCGTTTTCTTCTTCTGTTTCTAGATTTCGTCTTTCAACGTTCTTCTTTGTTTTCTTTTTCGTTTTGTGTTGTTAGTTTTCATCTCTTTTTTTTGTGATTCAGGTTGTGCTATAATGGAAGCTTCGAGTTCAGATGCATCAGTGGAATTGAATTCGGATAATTCGTGTGAATCAAACAACACAGAAGAGGTTTAATTTGCATTTCGTACTAGTTTAGCAAAGTTTCTGAGAAGACGAATGCAGTATACGCTGCTAATTGAATTCGGATAATTCGTGTGAATCAAACAACACAAAAGGTCGGATGTGCCAGTTTCTGAGAAGACGAATGCAGTATACGCTGCTAATTGTCCAGCGAGAGTTTATGTGCATCATTTGAGGATAATTGTGTTAGTCCCAATGCACAACACTCAAGAGGGGGGGTGAATTGAGTGTTTAAACAACAATAGAAAATATTTGCGGAAGCTTAAATTACTTTGAAAATAAATAACTCAAATGCTCGTACTAGTATTTTTCCTTGGGCTTAAGTCAATTCTTAAGTGCTTACAAGGAGCTTTTACTTTCCAAGACACTTGTAAAATATAAATGACAATAATTAAAGAGATGAAGGATAGAGATACGATACACCAAATTTAGAGTGGTTCGGCTCAATTCTCGCCTACGTCCACTTTCTTTCTCAATTGCAATTGAGAAGTTCCACTATAATCAAGTTTCAAGGTGCTTGATAAAACCGTTTACAATCTTGAGTATTAGATTCTAACACCTCACGACTTCACAATAAACCACTCCACTCGAAGTATTCCAACTTCAAGAATTTTCCTTGAGTGTTTATCTCAGTCGACTCTAGTGTTTAATCTCTCAACTCAACAATAAGAGAACCAATCTCTTATTACACAAATCAACAAAGATTTTTGGAATCTCTCTAACAAGAGTATGATGATAC
>JASCZI010181927.1:6030-30855 GCA_036250425.1 Stylosanthes scabra
TTTTTTCTCCCCTTACTTATCTATATTCTTATATTGGCCCCTCCCTAGAAATACCCCTAGCTCCGCCCCTGAAGCAAACTACCAGTAACATGAACCAGCCGCTAGTAATTTCCGTGTCCACCATCAATGCCAAGATTATAAGAGTATTTGTAGATCAAGGATGCTCGGTGGACATCCTATTCCGAAGATCCTTCTATGCACTTGGACTCACTGAAAAAGATTTAGAAGCACACTCCGACGACTTAGTCGGATTCTCTGGAGAAAGGGTTACACCGGACAGATTTGTCACCTTATGGGTCACCATAGGGAACCTTCTGGATACGAGGAATGTGAAGGTTCGATGGCCAGTGGTGAACCACAACTCTGTGTATAACGCGATAGTTGGAAGACCTACCTTGAACAAAATAGGGGTCATTGTTGCCACATCAATCCTCACCATGAAGTTCATCACCGACAGTGGTGAAGTGGGAGTGCTCAAAGGGGACATCTCGGAGGCAGAAAGGTGCCATGGTGCCACACTGCATGACTCCAAAGAGTAATTCCCCAGATCCACGAAACCGGACACAGCTGCTAAGGTCCATGTCGTAGACCTTGAGCCACCTGGAAGAAAGATTCCGAAAAGGCCACAGCAGGAAGGAGAACTAGACAAGGTGCAGATCGGACCAGAGGCCGACCAGGTTACAATGATAGCAAAGAACCTGTCAGATGAAGTAAAAGCAGGACTAACCCACTTCCTAAGAAGGAACGTGGACTTATTCGCGTGGACAGCAACTGACATGCCGGGAATCGACCCAAAATTTTCCAACCGTAAATTATCTGTACTGCCCAGAAACAAGCCGGTAGCCCAGAGACTGAGGCGCATGAGCCCAGAAAAAGCAGCAGAAGTAAAAAAGCAGGTGCAGAACCTGCTGGAAGCAAGGTTCATTGGGGAGGTAAAATACCCACTTGGCTTATTAACGCGATGATGGTCCCCAAAAGCAACGGAAAGTGGAGAATGTGCGTGGATTACACTAGCTTGAATAAAGCATGTACGAAAAATCCTTATCCGCTACCAAGCATCGATGGCCTCGTGGATAGGGCCTCAGGTTACAAATTCTTGTACTTCATGGACGCTTATTCCGAATACAACCAAATCCCGATGTATCCCGGAGATGCAGAGAAGACAGCTTTCATCACCCCTGTGGGAAATTTTTATTACAAATTGATGCCATTTGGGCTGAAGAACACAGGCTCCACCTACCAAAGGCTCATGGACAAGGTATTCAAAGACTTGATAGGAGGCATATTGGAAGTCTATGTGGATGACATGCTAGTCAAGACGAAAGCCAAGGAAGATCTCATCCCAAACTTGGAGAAAGTCTTCAGCAAGCTTAGAGAGCACCAGATGTGACTCAACCCGGCAAAGTGCGGTTTCGCAGTCGAAGCTGGAAAATTCCTCGGTTTCATGTTGACTAGCCGAAGAATCGAGGCAAACCCGGAAAAATGCCAGGCTATCATCTCAATGAAGCAACCGGAATCACTAAAAGAATTACAAAGTCTTATTGGAAGGTTAGCAGCACTTTCAAGATTCCTCTCAGCCTCTGCGATAAAGGCAGCTCCGCTATTCAAGCTTATGTAGAAGGAGGTAGAATTCAAGTGGACGGAGGAGTGTGAAAAAGATTTTTAAAGCTTTAAAAATTACCTAGCGGCGCCACCAATCTTGGTCAAGCCGGAAGAGGGGAAGCCCTTGGTAATCTACTTAGCCGCCACCGAAGAGGCAGTGGCCGGAGCACTAGTTCAGGAAAGAGGAAAGGTGCAAGAACCGGTGTACTTCGTAAGCAAAACCCTCCAAGAAGCGGAGCTGAAGTACCAAAAGTTGGAAAAACTGGCCTTAGCCCTCACCGTAGCCGCCAGAAGGCTCCGGCAATATTTTCAAGCCCACCGGATCGTGGTAAGGACAGACCAAACGCTGAGGCAAATCCTCCAAAAACCAGATCTCGCTGGAAGAATGCTGGCCTGGTCCGTTGAGCTATCAGAATACCACATAACTTATGAATGAAGAACAACAATCAAAGGATAAGCATTAGCAGACTTCATAGCCGAACTCACTCCCAAACATTAGGCTGACGACAACATCCCATGGATCTTACATGTGGATGGCTCGTCAAATGTAAAGGGTAGTAGAGGAGGAGTGTTGTTCGAAGGACCCGGAGACGTAGCCATTGAAATGGCCATAAAATTCCAATTTCAAGCAAGCAACAACCAAGCAGAATACGAGGCGCTCATAGCAGGGCTGAAGTTAGCAAAGGAAGTTGGAGTCTCCGAGTTAGAAATCAGGTCCAATTCCCAGATTGTCACCTCCCAAGTCAATGGGAACTATCAAGCCAAGGATTCTCAAATGGCAAAATACTTGTACAGAGCGAAAGTGTTGCTGAGCCTTTTTCAAAAGGTACAAATAAAGCACATCCTCCAGAAGGAGAACGACCGAACGGATACTCTGTCAAAGTTAGCAAGTACCAAACCAGGCGGAGGAAATCGCACTCTCATCCAAGAGACCAAAGAAATACCATCCACAGATGAAGTCCAAATCGTGCTGTCCATATCGGAAAAAGGGAGTTGGTGAAACCCCATCATTAAGTTCCTCACGTACGGAACCCTCTCCGAAGGCAAAGGCGAGGCAAACAAACTGAGAAGAGGAAAGAAGAAAGAATTCTGACAATCCTCTCGGAAGCACATGAAGGAGCCTGCGGGCAACATCAAGGAGCAAAAGCTCTCATGCGGAGGGTATTGCTAGCAGGCACATATTTGCCCACTATGAAAGCAGACGCCAAGGATTATGTCGGAAAGTGTCAGAGGTGCCAAGAGCATTCACAGCTACAAAAAGTGCCCGTAACAGAGCTATTAGCTATAGTAGCTCCCTGGCCTTTCGACAAAGGGGGAATCGACCTTGTAGGACCTTTCCCGAAAGCCCCATGCTAAGTAAAATACCTAATCGTAGCAATTGAATACTTAACAAAGTGGGTGGAAGCTGAATCTCTAGCATCAATCACCGCAAGTCAATGCAGGAAATTCATATGGAACAACATTATCACCAGGTTCGGAATCCAAAGGATCATAACATCCGACAATGGGACACAATTCACGGACAAGAAGTTTAGGGAGTTCCTAGAAGGGTTCCAAATCCATAAGCAATTCTCATCCGTCGAACACCCGCAAGCAAATGGTCAAGTTGAGGCCATGAACAAGATAATCCTGAACGGGTTGAAGAAAAGGCTCGACGAAAAGAAGGGGTGCTGGGCGGAAAAGCTGGGAAGCATGCTATAGGCATACAGAACTTCGGAGCAATCATCAACGAGATCAACACCTTTCCGGCTAACCTACGGGACAGAAGCAATGATTCCCTTAGAAATTGCGGAGCAAACCACCCGAGTCTCAACCTATGACTCGGAAGGTAACCAAAATGACAGGGAAAGTGTCCAAGATCAAAGAAGAAGCAAGGATAAAGGAGCAAGCAATAAAAAAGCTTCTAGCCGCCAAATACAACAAAAAGATCAAGGAAAAAGATATAGAAAAAGGTGACTTAGTACTACGACGAGCTGACATAGGAGGAAAAAAAGCAGCCCATGAAAAACTAGGAGCAAATTGGGAAGGCCCCTATCGAGTGGTTGAAGCACTCGGAAAAGGCGTACAAGCTTAGTACCATAGAAGGGAACCAGGTTCCAAGAACTTGGCATATATCCAACCTAAGAAAATACCACATGTAATTGAACGTAGTAGCATGTACTCTTTTTCCTCCCATCTATTATTTTTTCCCAAAACAAGGGTTTTTTGGATAGAAAGGTTTTAACGAGGCATGTAAGCATTCTGGCCACATTAGCCGTCAAACTCAATAAAAACACCTACTTATTTCTAAGAGTATTTGTTTTCTTTTCTCTTCTACATTGTCATTTATAAGGACACGAACGAAAGAAGAATACGAGCATTTTGAAAAAATACCAAAGAGCATGGGAGCCCTATTGAAAAGCGGCACGAAAATAACCCAAAAGGCAAACACTAAAAGCGGATGCACCAAACTCCGCCACTCCACACCGGACTGATCACCCGGGAGATGAGATATGATTAAAATAAAAAGCTTTGCAAAAATCAAATGATAGAAATATCGAAAAGCAAAAAAGCGTTATATACAAAAAGGAAAAAAAGGAAGAGTATCCAAAGAGCCCCGGAAGAAAGGAGCTCAAACACAATATCCAAAAAGTGTCAAAGAAAATTTTACAAAATTAAGTGGGGCATTCCCCATCTTCTCCCACCACAGTTTCCTCCACCTGCTGCTGCTCCCCCAAAGGCTTCGACCGCCCATCCGCAAGAACCTCAGGCTGCCCTTCGGCCACAGGTTCCGGCTGGTCCTCTACCACAGGCTCCGACTGCTCCTGGGCCTCAGCTTTAGGATTATAAATCCTTTTAGCCTTAGGGTCCCAGCGAGTATCCAGAGTAATCATTGAATAATCAATGACCTGATTGAGATGGTGAACCTGGTCCATTAGTATGTCAAAAGTTTCCTGGACCATCTCCCCAATCTCCTAGGCCAAAGCCTTCCACTCCTCACGCCAATGACCCGCGGCAGCCTCGGCCTCGTCCAGCGCCGTCTGCTTTTGCTCCAGAGATTTAGTAAAAGACTCAACCTTCTTCTTCTCCTGCTTCAAAGGAGAATGACAGGATTCGAGTTCCGCAGCCTGCACCTTGGCCCCTTCCTCTACCTCATTCATACGAGCTAAGGTAGAAAGGCGCCTACCCTCAGCAAGCCTCAACTCCTCCGTCAGCGAATCAATCTTCGCCTTAAGAAGAGGGGCGGCCAAGGCAGAGGCCCTCTCATCCGTGAGCACATCCACTTGATCCTTAGTGGCAGCAAGCTCCTTCTCCAACCCAACCTTAGCAGCGAAGGCGTTCTCTATGCCAACCTAAAACTAACAAGAATCAACTCAGCAAACCCCAAAAGTAGAAGACGTAAAAATAAAAAACCAAGCAAGCGAAGTCTATACCTGAAGGCAAGCAGTGAGCTTACAAGCAAGATACCGCGCAGTACCAAGAAGCTGCTCAGGAGGCAAGGGGCCAAGCATCTCGTGGATAGGACCTTGCGTAAGCCCAGAATCAAGAGCAGTCCGGAAGTTGTACCCGGCAGGGAACACCCGGTCTATGGGGTTGACCTTGTGCTCCCAGGCCGAGTCAGCCCCCAGAGCCTCTTCTTCGGGAGAGGATTTTGGTACACCCCGTTTCCACTTTTTCAGCTTTAAGTCAGCAGAAGAGTCCTCCTTAGCACCCTCCTCCCTCTCCACGGAGAAAGGCTTGCCGGAGGAGGCAACCGGGGGCGTCTTCCTGGTCTTAGCAGCGCCAGAGGAAGAAGGCGGGGGAGCTAGAGCAGCCGAAACAGAAGCCAAGGCACCGGAAGCAACCGTTTGAGCCTTGGAAGACGGAAGAATCGAGCGAGGGCCCGCTTCTTCAGCCTCCTTCATCTTTTGCATAAGGCGGTCAAAGCAGCTCTATTTCTCTATATCTTTGAGTAAGCTATCTGCGAAATTAAAATATCAGAGAAAAACTAAACAAAAAAAAAAACAAGTACACAACTACAACAAAAATAAAGGTGAGAAAATACCAAGAAACACCCCAACTTCAGCATCGCTGTGATCCAAAATCCAGTGGCACTTGAAATTAGATTTCTTCCACAACCCGGCAGGAAGAGACTGAAGGAACTCGAAGGCCAGGGTCTCTAGGGGATCCAACGCAGTGATGCGATAATCCCCCACCTCAGAGTTCCAATACACCCAAGGAAAGGGTGTACCTTTGTCATCAAGCTAGAAAGGCCGTTTACTAGGAAGAGGCAGAACCTTGAAGTAATGACACTTACACTCTTGGATAGACTCTTCGAAAGAGTCAAAGAGCTTTCGATCCGAATGCGCATGGAAGGACATAAAACCCTTTCTGGGAGGAGGAGCATGCAGCTGGTAGGTGCGAAGAAAACCCCACCAATTGAGGTGGAGCTGACTGGCCGCCACTCGGCACCGTGACAGGACTACCCTCTGAAACTCCGTAAAGCCAAGCCGGACACCTAGACGAGTAAACAACTCCATATAGACCCAAAGAAATGGGTCCTATCCTCCTGAGCCCAGAAAGGCAACCGGTCGGAAGGACCAGCGGCCTCCAGTACAAAATCCCCCTCAGCCACTCGGTGAACTGTCAACCGCATTTCAGGCGGAGTTCGAGAAGCATATCGGCTTCCACCACCGACGGATGAGTAAAAATCTCCTCGTCAACCCAACCATACAAATCCCTCTCGGCCTCAGAAAGCACACGAGGGACACGAATATTTTGACAGGACTTCTTCTTCGCCATTTCTCAAACAACTTAGTCTGCAAAGGAAAGCAGAACCCACGATCAAAAAAAAAAGAAGAAAAAGAAAGAAAATAGAGAAATAGCAGCGAAGAAGAAGAGGGAACAAGACAAAGAGAAGAACCAAGACACCACAGCACCAACCCCAAAAAGAAAGAAAGAAAATGCCAAAGAAATCATACTTGAAATGAAGCGGAGATTCATAGGAGAAAGCAACAAAACCAGAGAGAAAATGCACGAAAGCGAAGGCAAAGTATGAGAAAGAAGAGAAGATGAGCGAGAAAACTGTCTCTTGAGACCCCAAAAGCTTCTTAAATACGCTTTGGGCACCCAAGGGGCAAGTAATTGATGGGATGGTTTCAGAAATCTCGAAAACCGCAACCCCTCAAAAACCAATGAAAGGTCATCATTGCCTCTCAACACGTCAGCAAAAAGAGAGTGAAGTGTTTTCTTTGATAAAACAACTTCAGAAAGACACGTAGCAATCGGAAGAAAAGAATTCGGAAAATCATTGCCAAACTCAAAGTGATCGGATAGCTCATAAACCGACCGGAACACATAAAATGATCACCTCGCAAGCTTGGTCCAAAGCACTCAAGCTCCCGAATGGGAGCAATGTTACGGAATGGCCCCCAAGGCCCAATCCTTGGGGAATAAGACCATAAACGAGTGGCCCACAAGGAAAAATGGATCATCATAATATGAAAAGATATGATACAATCTCAACAAATCTCATGAAGATCTCAACCACCCAAAGCTATATAAACAGGGGCATCACCCCCTCATGGTACATGTTCTCTAACCCTACCCCCTTTATATTCGACCTAGAACTCCATAATCCTAATTCTGGGTTTCTAGGGCTATTCTCATACACATCAACCTCCTTCTCCGTTATAGCTCTCGGTCACGCCGGAGAGCTTAACCCTCGAAGGCACATCCTCTTACTTTGATCGTTGAGGCTCGGCACCCCATCCAAAATTCCTTGGACAATCGTTAAGTGACCCGACCTTAACATTGGCACCGTCTGTGGGAAACACTCACGTTCAAAGAATAGAAGCATAATGCCTGGGATCTGTGCAGAAAATGGAGGAAATCCCGATCAACAACGAAGGGGCCGGCGAGAGCAGTCACCCTCAGCCGACCCCGGAAAAAGAAATCGACCAGAGAGACCAAACCATCCAACAGCTAGAAGCATCCTTGAGAGAACTTTTAGAAAAACAAACCCAAGAGGCTGCGATAGCCACGGAGTGACATATTTCAAATCATTATTTATGATATACATATATGATCCGAAAAGTATTGACGTGGTATTTTATGAAATTAAAAATAAAATTAAAATCAAAACTAATATTAAAGATGTTCTTAGAGATGAAAAAAAATAATAATAAAGAGATAAAAAAAACAAAATGCATATATGTGAGAATTGTTTATCCCATAGACGAACATGGAGATATGCAAAATTCGAATTCCATGATATAAGAAATTATGATATATCCCTTGCTATAGTATTTAGGAAATACTATTATATAAGTGTGAATTAAATTGACAAATATATAATGAATTCCTATATATGTTTGAAAATGGTTTAACTTTAGAATACCTAAATATCACTAATTTTTATGTCTCTATAGTTTGTCCCCCTTCTCTCAGTATCCTGAACTGTTTTATCCACTATCAAAATAAAAAAAAGGTAGCCAAAAGAACCACTTCGAATGTTCTGAATGTACATTATCTTCCCCTACAATTCATTTTGAAAGAAGTGTGACCAATTTACAGTATATGAATGTGCTCATGAGTCATGATTATAGGTGTTCGTGGTTCAATTTTTACCCAAACTGAACTGAAACTGAACCAAACTATTTTAAATAGTTTAAAAAATGAACCAAACTGTTTTCTCAAATAGCAAACTGGTTTAAAACTAGTTTACAATATAGGGTACTAGTTTAAACTTTTTCAAGCTAAAACCAATTTTTCATATATAAAATCAGTTTTATTATATAAAATTAGTTTTTATAATGTAAAAAATTACTCTCTCTTGTCCTCCCCTTTCTCTTTCTTTCTCCATCCCTCTCCTTTTATCTTTCAATTTTTAAAATCCTGGAGTTTGATTGTTTGTGAAAAAAATTATAAATTGAATAGAAGCTGAAATTGAAAAATAAGCTGAATATTTAATTATTGGCTCATTGGATTGAAAAAAATATTATTTGATATTGTACACTTTTATAATTATGGCTCTTGTGTATTATATTTATTACTGTTATCTTTTTTATAATATGATTTATTGATCCTATTGGATGGAGCAAATTAAACAAAAAAAAAACCATAAATAGTAATAATAATAGCGAAAAATTATAGCGTACTGAAAAATATAAAATAAAAATATATTGAAAAAAATAAACATACTTGAAAAGATAAACAAATTCACTTCTACTCAAAATCAATTCCGTAAAATTCAGTTTATTCAAAATTCAGTTTGACAGACCTCAATCTAAACACATATTATAACATTAAAATAATAATATTAAATATACATTTAATGAGTTTTTCAAATGACATATTTTAATTGACATTCTTTCAAATTAATACGATATCTATTTACTGAATCAATTTTTTGAATTATGGTACTGGACAAGTTCTACTTTTTCATCAAAAGAGGAAAAAAATACTTTTTGGTAATGGTAGTAATACATCATTTAAATTGAGAACCAATTTTTTTTGTTTTAAACCAAACTGAACTATAAAAAACTGATTTTAAATAAACTGATTTTTATGAAAAACTGTAATTTCAGTTTGGTTATTTTACTTAAAAAATCAGTTTTTTTTAAACAGTTTCAGTTCAATTTAGTCTAACCAATTTTTTTTACACCCTTGTCATGACGCAATTACAAAAGTTCAGTTTAACTTTGATGCACTCAAACACTACTATACAACTACATTTCTTTTTTCTTTTTTTTTTTTCTTTTTCCTCTTGCAATTATTGAGAGTAATGATTGATTTCTTGTTCCTAGGGGGTTGATCTGATCTTCTGAAACAAAAATAATAACTTGACAAAATTTTAGGGATTCTTTTATTTGTTACTATGAATGAAAATAAAATTCCCTTGCTAGCTAGCTACCACATGATTAATTAGGACTTTAATTTGTCTAATGGCACCAGCCACCATGGTCGTATCCGCTCCAGAAGGTTAGTTATTTCATGGAAGGTGCAGCAGCAGCCATGTATTTGTGTAAAGATTATTATTATGGAGGAAAAAAAAAACAAAAATTCCTCAAGTTTCTACGGAAATGGAATCGGTTTCCACAAATAAATAATGGGATATAATATGAGATATAGAAAATATTATCATAACAGTGTATATGATGATAAACAATTTATAAATAACTTCCAATATTATATATTTGAAATAGTTTCATATTTGAAATAAGATGGATATATAGATGCTTATGTTGTATTTTTCAATAAATAAATTATAATTTTTTTAAATTAAAGAATAATATGATATACTGTTTTAGTACTTAATATTTGGTCTAAATCCTGAATTACTTTCTAATAGTGTTTTAATTGTTCTATTTTAATTTAAAAAATAGAAAGCTAAGTTTGATCTCATTTAAAATAATTTGGGACAAAAATAAAATGTTTGAAATTTTTTAAGACTAAAATAAAACGATTGAAACGTTAGAGACTAATTTAAAATTATATTGTGTTATTCATATTATTTGGTATTATTTTTTAAATTTGAAAAATTATTTTTCAATAACAAATTAAAAATTTGCATAGAACCATATGACCAACAAAAAGAAAAATAAGAAAACAAGAAGCATTTTCAAAAGTGCCATTGCCATCGCTACCACCTACCCACCCACCCTCTCTCGAGTTTCAAGTCTCGCCAAATAGTCAAACACCATGCTCTCTTCAATTACATCGATTTATTATTCCGGATATTCTTATTACTTTATAAAGGTAAAATGTGAATTATGCGGAGGACTAAAATATTGTTAATTCAGTCTCCATTCGAGTCTTGTCTAAAGAATTTTGAATGGGTGTCGAGCCTCAATGATCAAAGTAAGAAGATGTGTTTTTGGTAGATAAATTTTTCGGCGTAACCGAGAGCTATGACGGAGAAGAAGATTGATATAAGTGAGAATAGCTCTAGAAATCCAGAATTATGATTACGAGGTTCTATATCAAGTATCAAGAGTAGGGTTAGAGAATGCGTACCTTGAAGAAGTGATGCCCGCTTATATATAGTTTCGGGTGATTGAGATCTTCATGAGATCTTATCCCAAAAACTTGGCCTTGGAGTCGGTCCGTAACAATTGCACCTAATTAAAAAGTGATCTATTTACATCTATTTACATATGTATATGCATTGCTAATAACTAAGGTTTAAAATAAAACAAATCCAATAAATAAAGGATTTTCAGTTTGACATTTATTTGACACATTTATTTACTTCTTACATATTGCATTTTAATTCATGCATCTTATAAATATAAATATGACCATATATAATTTTCAAGCCATGAATAACTAAAAATAAAATAAAAAATAATAATTAAAAATATAAATTTAAACACTCATAAAAAATTAATTTAAATACTATGAATAAAATCTAAATCAAATATAATACTGTTAGTTTTTTTAATAAAAATATATAGGATAAAGTGTGTTTTTTGGCTTAATATTTATGATTTTTTTTTTAAAAATACTCTAAAGTTTAATTTAATTTAATTTTATCTCTAATATTTTTTATTTATTCAATTATGTCGACCCTAATATTTTAGATAAAATTAATGTTCAATAATAAATTTAATATAAATAAAAAATATTGGAAACAAAATTAAATAATTAATTATTTCTTTAAAAATCAAATATTTAATTTCTTTTTAAAGAAATTTACGAACCTTAGAAAAAATAAATAGTTTATCAAATATGTAAAAATCAACCATGTTTTATAATATTTTTTAAAAAATCACAAACATCATAAAAAATAAACTATATATGAGTGTTTTGATGTACAATATGTTTTCTTGCTATGAATGTTCTAAGTTATACACGTGTGAAGTGAGACCATAACCCACATGTTTTATTATTCCAAGTCCAAAGAAAACTGCTTCTAGTCTTTTGAAAGACTACCGCCACAAACAAACACAAACACAAACACATGCAAATGACTGCCACAATTTTCATAAACTATGACCACTGACCATCACCACCACCATCTATATACATTTGAAAATCTTTTTATAACTTACAACTTTATTATATTTCATCCCAATAATAATTGTAATTACCCCACCCACACACATAGACACAGTCATCCTACTAATGTATATAAAAAAAATACACGCATTCAAATTTAAGACTTGTAATCTTCGTAGCTGATTGGCTTGGCTGTACCCTATAGTATATGAATTAAGCCCTAATTCCAAAACCATGCATATATATACTAATACTAATACTAATGTCTTTATCCTAATCATGAAGCCGCCTCACAAATTCCATCTTAGACTATTAAGATAGAATAGATAGTTATTAATTTTCCAATAAAGCCCCCATGCTCTGAATAAATGAAACAATTTAAAGTTAATTAGTTTTCAAAATACACGCTATATCAAGGGTTGGCACAGAATGATAAAAATTTAAATTTAAATGTACTTTAAAACCGACTAGTCACCAAAAAATAAAAAAAGACTAATGATGTCATACTCTAAGAAGAAAAAAAAAATATATATATATATATATATAACACATAATTTTTTCACATATAAATATTTTTAGTACAAGTACATATAGATAATTTTAAATAAAGAAAAATATTAAAATAATCATTGACAATTATATTAAAAGACAATTAAATTCTTGAAAAAAAATCATTTCGACCCTCTGTTTTTTCATTCGTGACACTTTTCAACTCCTATTTTATTATATCATAAAAGGCCAAAAGTCTCACGAGATAAAAGAACTGGGATGAAAAAGTCTCACAAACAAAAAATAAAAACCCTGAAAGAGTGTGTTTTTTTTTTTTTATCAAAGACCATGATCCCTCAAAAATAATTATTATGGGTCGAGTTGCATTGGGTACTCACTCTTTAAATATAATTGTACATTTATTTGGAAAACGTATGAAAATTTAATTACCATACTACTATAAAGTAATTTGTTAATTTAAAACTATCAACTTCATGTAAAAATAACAAATCTATAACAATAGTTAATTTTTAGTGACAAATAAATGTGCTGCGCAGAAAAATAACAAATGTAGTGCAGGCTCTCTAAAAATTAATTTATTATTAAAGAAAGAAAAAAGAACAGAACAATAAGACAGTGTCAATTTTAGAATTTAGCTAATATGCAATTTTAGGGCACATGATAAATTTACTGTTAATAAAAAAATTAAATATTTATATTTAACAAATGAAAAATAAATGCAATAATAATAATAATAATAATAATAATAATAATAATAATAATAATAATACACACCTAGAAATTTATATGCGATTAATTTTACAATTAAAAATCCTGTAATATGAATTTTAAGCGAATATTCAAAGGAGTCTCTGCCTAAACAAACACACACGACTAAAACCATGCACTGTTTTGGGAGAGCAGGGGCACTTTTTTATTTTCGTGCCGTTTACGACACTATCCAGACACCACCATATAGTCCATAGATATTACTGTTATATATACCCTCTCCTCTTAGACTTTCCTTTTCTCTCTCTCTCTCTTTCTTCACATTCTCTGAATCTTCCCATTTCTTTCTTTCTTTCTTTCTTTCTTTCTATTACCATCACAGCCAGCCGCACCCAACATTAAGCGCCGCCCCCTCTTCTTTTCTTTTCTCGTTCTTAATTACCTCTCTTCCACTTAATATATAATAGTTAGAATTGGATTCAAGTAATTTTCAATGGAGAATAATAATAATAATTATCCCATGTTGTTCCCTTGTCCTCCTCCTTCTTCTTCTTCTACTTCTTCCTACCACATAGGAATCTCTAACACTACTGATAATAATAGTAATCATAATCAGCATGCTTTCATTACTGGTTTGAGTAGCAACAATAATAACGGTGCATTTCTGGATTTGAAGTTTCATCATCAGCAGCAACAGCAGTTCAAAAGAACATCAGAACAAGATCAACAACAACAAGAACAAGATGAAGCGATGAATAATAATAATAATAATGAGAGGGTTAATGTGAGTGATGATCATCATCATCAGTTAGGTGGAGGTGGTTCTTCATCATCATCGAATAATAACAACAAGAAGAAAGGGGAGAAGAAAGTTAGAAAACCAAGATACGCTTTCCAAACAAGGAGCCAAGTTGACATTCTTGATGATGGTTATCGATGGAGGAAGTATGGCCAAAAAGCTGTTAAGAACAACAAATTCCCAAGGTATCTACAATCATTCATTATTCGTAATTCACCACTTCAATACTAATTATTATTTATTTTATTTTTCATGTTTCAATTTCTATGTTATATATATTAATTCATTCATGGCGCCTGCTATGTTTGACTGTTTATTTATATATATATGATACGTGCTTAACTTGTGCTAAGACCCTACACTGTTATTCAATTATTCATAACTTTGAACAGCCATAAAAAAAATATATATTATTTTAATGTACCCAAAGTGTAATTTAGATGACGATTTAATTATTTTTACTTATACAATTTTAGATATAATTATTTATATTTTATCTTTTATTAGGTTAAGTATTTGGGAGAAATTATATTATGATAATAATATTATATATAGAACTATTTATATTAATAATATATTAAAACAAATTAAAAAATCTTATTTATAAGTTCTTTGTTCAATTATTTCCCTTGACAGTTGAAAGTTGAAGCCGCTGGTTGATAATTTCAGGAAATAATATTTTAGTTACGCCTGATGAAATAAAAGTACTTACAAAAAAAAGATTATGTTATACAGCAGCAATTATTTTATTTGATTTTTCAAATTTGTTTTTATTAGCTGGGCTTTAATTAGTGTTAGTTCTTGAGTTTTCTCTATGCATATCGGTTTACCTTAATGTTCTTATTATGCTTTAATTTGTATGTTTGCTGTGACTTACTATTGTAAGTGAAAGAGAAATGACACATGTGTACGTGTGTATATATATATATATGCATCTCTACTGCGTGTACGCAACATAGTTTATATAATCTTATTATTTTGTAGATCAAAATAAACACTGAAAGGGTCCCATAATATATATGGTGATTTAATTTTTCAATGTTTAAAACTAGTTTGAACTCTAGTTGTATATATGTGCATATATGACTTTTATTTAGAAGCTAAGACAGAAGAGAATAACCATATATAAAGTTTATTATATTAAGTTATTAACCATGCAATATATTATCCTATGTCTAGATAATGTAAAAAAAATTATACTGATACTTAATTATATACAAATATGATTGAGTTGAAATATTATACTAAATGTAATTAACTTCTTATTCTTTATCACTTTACAAATTTTCTTACCTGATGTTCCTAAATGTTTGTATAATCTTTTTTGTATGAATAGAGTGAGTAACTAAATCACTCAGCATAAATCAAATATAGAGAAAATAGAAAAAAAGTTATTACTCTTTACATACACATGTTATTTTTTGCCCCCTTTCTTCTATATATCTCTTCTGCTTTCTTTCTTCTTTATTCAAATAAATTCACTGGTTAAAATTTGGTTTATGTTCAAATTGGTTTTTAAAACATCATACATAAATCAATTTAACCATTAAAAGATTCAACACTTCAATTTAGATCTTAAAAGATTAGAACATGACTAAAGTTAGTTATTTTGTTAATTTGAGCCATTAGCCAACAATTTACAAAAGATCAACCCTCTTACTTCTATTAATGTACATTTAATTTAGGTCATGATGCTGCTCCGTCTAAAAATTTTAAGTCAATAAAAACAGATATATGAATGATTATATTATATCTTTAACATACTTCTCTAGGTAAAAATCTCTTTTGAGTTATAATTTTCTACATAGGTTTATTTTGTTTTTCTATTTGTTTTATGCTACATTTTTTTACGAGATAATAAGGGTCGAATTTTAAATCTTCCTATCATATCATGTCATGATATTATTAAATTTTTCCAAAAATCTTAAGTCGAGAAAAAAATAAATATCATATAATCGCTAACAATCTAACCATATTCTTTTAAGAATTACTATGTACTCATGCATGATCTTTTAGAAATTATGTCGAATATTAACCCTCTTAATATATTGGGAGTAAGAAATTCATATTCTATATAGAAAATTAGAAATGCAATAATAATGTGACTTCTTAAAGATATTGATTCCATTTAATTTATGTGTATTTTGTTGGTATTTGGTTGCATGGCAGGAGCTATTACAGGTGCACACATCAAGGGTGCAACGTGAAGAAGCAAGTCCAACGTCTTACGAAAGATGAGGGTGTAGTGGTGACCACCTACGAAGGAGTGCACACTCACCCTATTGAGAAAACTACCGACAACTTTGAACACATTTTGAGTCAGATGCAAATATACACTCCCTTTTAATTATTTATTTTTATTTTTTTAAAAAAAATTTCAATATAACTAAAAAATTATTAGATAAATTTTTTGTCTAATAATTTTTGAGTTGTTAAAAAAAATAACATTCTCATGTTCGCCTATATAATGACATCTAAGAAATTATATTGGCATGTGAACATGTACTTCTTCTCTTGCTGGTTAATTATTAGATATTTAGATCAATACAGGAGACACACTTCTAGCTAGTTTAGTTACCCTAATCCTTTGATAGGAAAGAAAATAAGATTTTATGTCAATAGTTGTGTAAAACTACTCTTCTTAGACAATATAATCTTTTTTTTTCCCCTTCTGCTTTGAGATATTAATAATTAGTGTATGTAAATGGAGCTGTACTTTGGGTATGTACCGCTGATGATAAAAATATTTACAAGCTAAGTGATTATTATATCTTCTTTTATTTTTATTTTTACCATAATGGACAATTTTTCTTTTAATAATTTTAGTAAGGGTAAAGTATCGTTTTCATCCCTAACGTTTGGGGTAAGTCTCAAAGATGTTCCTAACGTTTAACGTCCTATTTGTGTTCCTAACGTTTTGAAATTGTATCAATTTTGTCACACCGTTAATTTTATTAGTATAAATCCCAACAATATACTCTTCCAAATGCAAAATAAATTAACTAATAACTTTCTAGAGTCAATATTTACTACAATCACACTTAAACAACTAAAAAAGGATAAAATTTGGATGAGGAAGAAGAATCATTACATGCTTCTCTTCTTTTGGTCTTTGCGTTGTGTTCGTATAGTGAGAAAGAATTGGTTCGAGCTATGTGCAGCAAGGGAGAAATGCAGAAACAAGCAAAGAATGAGAAGAGAGTTTCTGAACTCTGAATTGTGAATTACAGAGACTGAAAACTATATTGGTAAAACTCAAATTGGTGAAGTTACAATTGAAGCTTTATATACTGGCTTATCCTACACTAAGCTATGCCACTTGGCTTAATTA
This sequence comes from Stylosanthes scabra, assembly GCA_036250425.1. Taxonomy (NCBI): domain Eukaryota; kingdom Viridiplantae; phylum Streptophyta; class Magnoliopsida; order Fabales; family Fabaceae; genus Stylosanthes; species Stylosanthes scabra. Next base: position 22,941 of record JASCZI010181927.1, read on the forward strand.
CAATGAATGAACATCTAGCAGAAAAACTAATCTCTCTAACTAATTTTGACAATTTTGTACATGTCAGCAGGTTTAGTTGGAGTAGCTTTGAGGACATGAAGTTGGTTCACATCCCCCCTCAAGCTTAGGCTTATAAAGGTCAAATAAGCCAAGCTTGGAATGACAAGAGGAGAAAGGTGTAGGGGAGAGGACTTTTGTAGAAATATCTGCTGTCTGATTAACAGTGGAGATGGGAAGGAGCTTGATTACCTTTGCTTGAGCCTTGTCTCGTACAATGTGACAATCGGCTTCTATATGTTTGGTGCGTTGTGATGAAAAACTGGGTTGGCTGTAATATGTAAGGCAGATTGGCTATCACAATAGATAGCTGTTGGTTTCAAAATTGGAATTCTGAGGTCTTGAAGGATGAAAGTGATCCACTGAGCTTCACATGTAGAGGCAGCTAAGGCTCTGTACTCAGCTTCCGCAGAGGACCGAGCGGCCGTAATTTGTTTCTTGCTTTTTCATGTGATCAGTGTGGTTCCTAAGAAGAAGCAGTAGCCGGATACTGATCTTCTTGTATCTGGACATGTAGCCCATTCACTGTCAGAATATCCTGTAAGCTGCAGATCTGAAGATGACTTGAACAACAGGCCCTGAGCAGGAGCTGATTTCAAGTATTTTAGAATTCTGAGAGCAGCTTGAAAGGGTTTGTCGGTGGGGCAATCAAGAAACTGACTCAACTTTCCAACGGCAAAGCTAATCTCAGGTCTTGTGTTTGTCAAATATAAGAGTCTTCCAAGTAATCTTCTATACTCACTTGCATTTGGCAAAGAACTTCCTGATTCCTTGGAAAGATGTGAAGTATAATCCATAGGAGTTGAGCAACTCTTGCATCCAAGCATGCCATACTCTTCAAGTAGGTCTAAGCAATATTTCCTCTGATACATTGCTATACCCTTGCCGCTTCTAGCAAACTCAATGCCAAGGAAAAATTTGAGCTCTCCAATGTCTTTGATTTTGAAGAGATCATGTAAGTGTTGTTTTAGGGCCTGAATTTCCCTTAAACAATTACCGACAAGGAGTAGATCATCAACATACACTATCACAGCAGTAAATTTAGGATCATTACTTTTTGTGAATAAACTATAATCATGTTTGGACTGCACATATCCAAACTTGACTAGAGTTGAGGCCAATTTTGAGTTCCACTGTCTACTTGCTTGCTTCAAGCCATAGAGGGACTTCTCCAATCTGCATACTAGTTTCGGATTGGAAATGGACAATCCTGGAGGTGGTTTCATATAAACTTCTTCCTCAAGATCTCCATGTAGAAAAGCGGTGTTCACATCAAGTTGATGTACAAACCAATTCTGTGCTGCTGCAATTGCTAGAAGTATTCTCAAGGTGTTCATCTTAACAACGGGACTAAAGGTGTCAAAGTAGTCCTGTCCTGGAACTTGAATGAATCCTTTAGCCACTAGCCTGGCCTTGCATCTCTCAACACTTCCATCAGCCTTGAGTTTGGTCTTGAAGACCCACTTGTAGCCAATATCATGCTTACCAGTTGGCAAAGTAATAAGTGACCATGTTTTGTTTTCATCAAGTGCAGCAAGCTCTGATTTGATAGCCTCTTGCCAACAGGGATACAACATAGCCTCTTCATAGGTTTTGGGGTCAGTGTTTGTGATGAGGGTTATAAAATAGTTCCTTTTCGTTTTAGACAGACTATCATAAGAGAGAACACTAGAAAGTGGGTACCTACATGAAGCTGGTGGTGTATATGACCTGGTAAGTAGGAAACAGTGATAATCCTTTAGGTAGGATGGGGGTTTTCTTTCTCTGAGAGGCCTTTTAACTGCTATGCCAATATTTTGTGCATTATGTGAAATGTGTGATGTGCTTTCATGTGGTGATTGAGTTGTGTCATTGTGTAATGACAAATCCAAACTAGTGTTATTTAGAGGAGATGCAGATGATGAATTATTAATTTGTAATGCAGGGGTATAAAATTGTTTTGTATTTCTGCATTATCAAAAATGAAAGGTTCTGAAAATTTGATGCTTGGAGTATGATTATGAGATTTGTGATCAGAATTTTGTATGTGTACCAATGGCATAATGTGCTCATAAAAGATGACATCTCTGGAGAGAAATATCTCTTTTGATGCCAAATCATACAAAATGTACCCTTTTACTCCCTATTTATATCCCAAAAAAATGCATTTTCTTGCTCTAGAATCTAATTTCTTTCTATGAGCATGAATAGTTGTAGCATATGCTAATCATCCAAAAACTTTAAAATTCTCTATGTCAGCAAGTTTATTGTAAATTAGTTCATAAGGGGACTTATTCTTTAAAATGCTACTTGGAATTCTATTGATTATATGTATTGCATGAGCTGCTGCATAATGCCACATCTGTTTTGGTAGATTTGCATGAAATATAATTGCTCTTGTGACTGCCAAAATGTGTTGGTGCTTCCTCTCAACAATACCATTTTGTTGAGGAGTCTCAACACATGTGGTTTGGTGAATGATGCCTTTACTTGCAAAAAACTCAGTTAGTTTGAACTCAGCTCCAATATCTGATCTAATACATTTTATAAGTTTGTTGAACTGAGTTTAAACCAACTGAATAAAGTTTTTGAGTAAAATGGCAGCTTTAAATTTATGTTTCATGAAAAATAACCAACAAAATCTACTTTTGTCTTCAACTATGGTAAGAAAATATTTATGTCCAACAGTAGAATTTATGTTTATAGGTCCCCAAATATCTATGTGAATCAAATCAAAGAAGTGTTCTGACATAGAATCACTAATTGGAAAAGGAAAACGTTTTTGCTTAGCATAATGACAAGAGTCACAAGGAGTAGTACACAATGCTGATTTATTGATGAAATCATAGTTCTTTTGTAATACAAGAATTCTATCATTTGATAAGTGTCCTAATCTAAGATGCCATAGGCTTGATGCACGATCATTGCGGTGATGATCTTTATTAAGAATGCTAGTATGCTGTGCTTGTTGTGATTGTGACATGAGTGATGTTGCTTTGAGTGATGGCTTTAGTTGAAAGTTCCTAACAGGTTTTAATTTTTCAAAAGCATATAATCCCCTTCTTTGCTCAGCTACACCAATCATCTTCAATGAAAGGCAGTCCTGGATCTTGCAACATTTTTCATCAAACACAAATTCACACTTTAGTGATTGAGTAGTTTTTGACACTGAAATTAGATTGAATTTGAAACTAGGAATATACAAAACCTTGGTAAGAAAGAATGATTTAGAGAAAACTATGGTTCCTGCTGTGGAGGTGATAGTATTGGTTCCATCTGGCATTTTAACTAGTATAGGTTCTATTTTGTGTAAAGACTGGAAAGATTCTAGACAATAGGCTACATGATCAGTTGCTCTTGAATCTATTACCCAAGAATTTGACTTAAAGACAGAAATGGACATAGCATAAGCAATACCTTGATGAGATGGTAAAGTGACAATTTGGTTGACACTAGTTTGAGGCTTGTGTGTATCCAAAGATGGCTGTTTCAAGAGAGCTAGCAAAGCATGCTTCTGTTCAATTGTGAAATCCAAATCTGCACTACTGTCCTCTTCCAGCTGGTCATCACTGATTCTTGCATAATTCTCATCATCAGTGACAGTATTATTAATTCTCGCCCCTCTGTCCTTGAGGTGATGAGGGTAACCATGCTTCTTGTAGCATGTATCAATCAAATGACCAGTCTTGCTACAATAAGAACACACCTTAGAGCGTCCTCTTCCTTTTCCGGCATTCTTTTCTCCTCCTCCTCTGCCTCTTCCTCCTTGTGCTTGAGGCTGATACTGGGTAGTGCTCAACAAAATCTTGTTGTCAGAAAGAGGTTCACTGCATTGGAACTGTCTTTCTTGTTGTAAAAGCAGCGAAAAAGCTTGTTCAATACTGGGCAGCGGCTTCATTAGCATAATTTGCGATCTAACTGTCGCATATTGCTCGTTCAAGCCCCTTAGAAAATGAACAATGTAGGTTTCATCCCTATAGCCTCTCATAACTGTTCCACATGTACAGGTTCCATCTTTGCAATGCACACAATCTGGTAGTGGCCTGAAGTTCTCCAATTCTTCCCAAACACTTTTTAGCTTGGTGAAATAATCCGTTATACTCAAATCCCCTTGCTTGAGCATGAACATTTCTTCTTCTAACCATGCTACCTTGAACACATCTCCTTGAAAATTCATTGCCATACGTGCAATCCAGAACCTTTTTCTCCCTAACTCGCTGATCGGAACACTCTTTGTTAAGCCAGTGTAGCTTAGCAAACATCTCTCATCAGTCTCTATCGTGAGAGTCCAGGAGAAAAGGAACATAAAATGTAAAAGAAGACGAGAAAATCGGCAAGAAAGTAAACAAGAAAAAACCTTCAATCGATCGAAGAAAGAGTGTAAGAAAATTGCAAAAAACAAAAATTGGATTCACCAACACTTCTGAAGATCTGCTTCCTCAACCTTGCTCTACGCTCACCGCACCATGAGAAAGAATTGGTTCGAGCTATGTGCAGCAAGGGAGAAATGTAGAAACAAGCCAAGAATGAGAAGAGAGTTTCTGAACTCTGAATTCATGAATTGTGAATTACAGAGACTGAAAACTATATTGGTAAAACTCAAATTGGTAAAGCTACAATTGAAGCTTTATATACTGGCTTATTCTACACTAAGCTATGCCACTTGGCTTAATTACAATGAATGAACATCTAACAGAAAAACTAATCTCTCTAACTAATTTTGTACATGTCAGCAGGTTAGTTGGAGTAGCTTTGAGGACATGAAGTTGGTTCACATATAGTGTGGAAAATAATAATGAACACGAATGAAGTGAACACGCTATTTATAATATTTTTGTGTTATAAACTAACTTATACATGTATGACTTTGTTAGTAATTTTTATAATTGTTTGACAGTGGGACAAAATTAATACTTTTTGAAAACGTTAGGAATACAAATAGGACATTTTAAACGTTAGAAGCATCTTTGAGACTTAGCCCAAATGTTAGGGACAAAAACGATACTTTATTTTTTTTTACTAAAGATAGAAACATTTCATACATATAATAGACATACAACGACACTTACAAATAATTTTTTTAAAAAAAATAGTTCTAAGTCTAAAAAGAAAATTAGATATTCTCTATATTGAAATAAAATCTGAGAGGAATTCTAATATTTGATTACAATGAATCATATTAGACAGAAATCGAGACATATCCGAGTCTCTTTAGTTTTTTTATTGATTTACCCAGGAAGTGATACAACATTGTGAAATATCATTTCTTCTTCTCAAACTAATTAGTTTGAATCTTTTATTGTTCTTGAACTATTATTTTCATAAACAAAAAATAAAGTTCAAAGTATATCATGTTAGAAAATTTTACTTCTTTAATCCATTTTGTGGGTTATACATAATATATTAGTTATTTTAAATTTTGATTTATATAAAATGGTCTCACTATTGATTTAAATAATAAAAAGTCAAGAATACTGCCGGTTCAGATCTAATGAGAATAAAAATTAATAATATTCTATTTTATTTGGGCCTTTAAGGTTTAATGCGAATCGATAGCCCAATATAAATAAGCTCCATAATTTTGGTTGTCTCCACATATCAAAGCCACCTTTTGCAACCCTTACCCATCAAAGAGTTGTGACAGTCCTATTAGGGATACAGAAAACTTTGGTTTAGGGAAGATCAACGAATCACAATTAGGATTTGGAATCAATATCAAGAATCATGCCTATGAATTGAGGTACACTTCCGCTCACATATATCTCTTTCTTAGTGATTTACACATGGATGATCGTCATAGGATTTAAGAATCCAAGAATTCCAACATATCATTCTCTTAAATTTAAGCACATCACTCATAAAAAAAGGAATCATAAAACACCACAAAAGGGAGAAAGCACACATACACAGGGAGTTATGGAAGATTAAAAAAAACGCAAACTACCAGTAAAGTTGGAAAATCGAGGGAAAAAAGAAAAGGTGGTATGAAATGTAATGGAGAGAGGAAAAGAAGAACGAGGGGGAGAAGGTACAACTGGGAAAGAACACAAATAAGAGGAACAACATACAAAAAGGGAGAAGGAATGACTAAAAGAATGACAGTCCATCCAATCTGGGATCGGCAGTGCTCATAGGAACGTATAGTATTTCAACCCATGGCCGGGCACTCTTTACTCCATTGTTGTTTTAATCTGTTTTCTTGCGCTCTGTTCTCGATAACAAACTGCAACCATCCCCGATAATTTCTCAATTGAAAACAAACCTCTGTTTCTGCTTCCTAGGGAGAACGACCCGAGTCCAGTACTCGGTATTTTCAAACTTGGTTGCACCTCTGTGACACTTTTTAAATTTGGGACCGCGGCCCTGACAAGGCCGCGTGCATCAAATTTTTGGCGCCGTTGCCGGGGAAGCAGAAATGTGTGTCTGTTTTTGGTTGATTGTGAATATGTGAATATTGTAAATATGATAGTCTTTTAGATTTTCTTTAGTAGTGCAGTTTTCTTTTTATTTTTACCTATGAATTGTTATTTGAATGTTAAGATCGTAGTCAGACCCTGGCTTGTTGTTGTTCGATCTTGAAATTGAACGAACTTTACGCCGAGCAAGGCAAGCCAAACGCCGAGCTGAACTTGCGAGGCTGGCATCAGATAACAATCCTTTTGACTGGTCTGATTCTGATTATGATACTCGAACTACTTCTTCTGATACAGGTACCTTCACCATGGGTGAAAGACTTACCCTTAAGCAAATTTGCGGTGCTAGCACAGCACTGGATAACCAGCCCAACCGATTTCCAGAGCTCAATGCCAACTTCGAACTCAAGTCTGGTCTAATAAATCTCCTTCCTAAGTTCTATGGTAGGCCAGGCGAGGACCCGATTAAGCACATCATGGATTTTGAGGTTATCTGTGCCACCACTAGAAGAACCATTGGTGATGAAGATGCTGTCAAGGCATTCGCTCTGCCATTTTCTTTGGATGATAGAGCGAAGGACCGGTACCATACTTTGCCTGCTGACGTAACCTCTGATTGGTCAGCATTTAAAATGAGATTCTTGGAGAAATACTTTCCACCCTCCAAGACGAATGCCATCCGCAAGGAGATCTTTGGAATTGCTCAGCTTCATGAAGAAACTCTGCACGAGTACTACGAGAGGTTCAAGAAGTTGCTCTCTTCGTGCCCCCATCATTCTATATCAGATTTTCTGCTGATCAACTATTTTTGTGAGGGACTGACACCCACCGACAAGGCAATGATTGACGCCTCAAGTGGAGGAGCTTTAATGAACAAGACGCCGGAAGAAGCGTGGGAACTGATTGAGACTGAGGCCGATGCCAACCAACATTTTAACCAAAGGGCCACCAGTAAGGATGTGTATGTGGTTGTACCTTCTAACTTGACTGTTTTGGCTAAATCCTTGGTGGATATTGCCTTTCTGTGGAAAGAAATTCGAGAAGGGCAGCAAGCGACCCCAACTCTTTTAAAGCGTCAACCCGACACCTCGTAGCAGAAACCGGTTAAGCACTGCGGGATTTGCTCTTGCAATTCCCATCATACGGACAAGTGTCCGCAGCTGCAAGAGGATAACACAGTGGCATCAACTCACAACTTCTATGATGCCACTACAATTCTGCCCTACAACAAGCAATATTACACTCAAGCCCTATAACAAGCAATATTACACTCAAGGAGGGCGCGATGGTCAACCTGCTCACTGAAACCCACCTCAACAGCCTCAAGCTCAGCCTAGGCAGCCTTATACCTACAGTCAGCCTGATAAACCTTATTTTGATGGTTTATTTTGTACTTAAATTAGAGGTTTTATCAACATAAACTCACATAAATAGCTAGTGAATGAGCATCTTTGTGAATTCATCCT
>JASCZI010181928.1:0-11984 GCA_036250425.1 Stylosanthes scabra
ACTCCATTCATCATATTAATCTCAAGTAATATTTTCTGCACTCTGTTCTTATTTGTTTTCTCTTATTTTCGTGTTGATTACCACCATCCTCTCAAGGTTATTATTCAAATATGCTTAGTGTGATTAAGGGATAGTATTGCTTGGTCCTTTATTCCTCGTGGGAACGATACCCACTTCACCGTGGTATTACTTGAACGATTCGGTGCACTTGCCGATATCTAACGCATCACCCTTTGACAAGGATTTTGTTGGCATCCTCTACTTGTCCGTTTGCTTGAGGGTGTTCAACCGAGCAAAAGCATTGTTGATCCCAAATTATGTGGTCGATTCTCTGAATTTCCAATTTGCAAACTGGGTTACGTTATCCGTGATGAGGATTGATGGTATCCCGAACCTGGTTATGATCTGTTTCCATACGAATTTCTAGCGTCGGACCGCCGTCATGGTGGACAACGGTTCAACTTCGATCCACTTGGTGTAATAGTCAATTGCCACTATGAAGTATTTCAGTTGTCACGGGGATAGGGGAAACGACCTATGAGATCAATTCCCCATTTGCCGAAGGGTTGGTAAGCCAAAATAGGAGTCATCTTTTCTAAGGGTGCTTCGTGAAAATCTTGTATGGTGACCACAACAACCTTCATGGACCTCTCTCATGGTGTATTCAGCCTATGCTGGAATTAGGCATTTTAGAAGAGGTAGATCGATGACTATTTTATACAATTGCCCCGAAATAATGACAAATATAGCTGATTCTCTTCTTATTTTTTTCGCCTCATTCGGGTTGCATGGCAACTCTCCTTTCTCCAGGAAGTACTGTATTGGAATTGTCTAGGATTCAAGCTCCAAGATCGGCAGACAATATACCTCGATGGTTCCCTCATTGTCCCTTGGAGTAGAGATCAGTTTCCCGCCCTTGGTTTAGTGCTGGCCTATTTGATAAGAGATCGGCCCCGGCATGTCGTTCCCTCGGGACATGGGTTATTTCAACGTTGTCAGAATTCTAAAAAGCCTCTTTTACCTTAGCCAAGTATTTTTGGAGGAGTAAATCATTTGCTTGGTAAGTTCCGTTTATTTAGGAACTTACCACTTGGGAGTGTGTGTGGACTCCCATGATTTTTGCTCCCACATCTTGAGCTAAGGCCAATCCGGCCAATAGAGCTTCATATTCAGCCTGGTTGTTTGAGATCGGAAACTCGTTTCTAATGGATTGTTCTATCATTACTCCTTCGGGATTTTCCAGAATGATCCTGGCTCCTCCCAAATTTTGAGTGAAGATCCGTCTACATGGGGTTTCCAACTTTTGCAGATCTCTTGAGTGGTTTTGACAATGGCCATCTCGGCTAAGAAGTCGGACATTGCTTGGGCTTTGATTGTCGTTCTTGGTTGGAACTGGATGTCAAATTGGCATAATTGCACCGCCCAATTGAGTATCTGACCGGCTAAATCTGGCTTTTGTAAGATGGTGCGGATGGTTTGGTCCATTCGAATGATAATGGTGTAACTTTGGAAGTATTGTCTCAATCGTCTTGCTGTTACGAGCAAAGAAAATGGAAGCTTCTCTATTTTGCTATATCGTAATTCTGCTTCGTGCAAGACCTGGCTGATAAAGTATATTGGCTTCTAATCTCCCGAGGTGTCTTCTCTTACCAAGGCAGCAGCAATGGGTTCATCAGTGATGGACAAATACAGGTATAAAGGCTTGTCGTTGGTGGGCTTTGACAGTACTGGAGGCTCGGCGAGTAGTGATTTAAACTTCATAAAAGCTGATTCGCACTCCGTAGTCCATATGAAGTCTATTCCTTTCTTCATCAGCTTAATGAAGGGTAGGGCTTTTCTGGCCGACGCTCCAAGGAAATGAGATAGCATCGTTAGCTTTCCGTTCAACCTTTTGACTTCCTTTAGGTTGTAAGGGCTTGGTAATTGTAGAATAGCGTTGCACTTCTCTGGGTTGGCCTCGACTCCCCTTTGAGTTATCATGAATCCCAAGAATTTGCCGGCTTCCATACCAAAGGCACACTTCAAGGGATTGAGACACGTGTTATACCTGCGCAAGGAATCAAATACCTCTTTGAGATCGGCTAGCAAATCCTCTGGCTCTTCTGTCTTTATCAGCATATCATCGATGTATACTTCGATTTTCCAATCGAATAGGTCTTTGAAGATCTTAGTCACTAATCGTTGGTAAGTTTCCCCTGCATTCTTGAAGCCGAAAGGCATGGCCATGTAGCAACAGGTTCCATCAAAGGTGGTGATATTGTTTTCTCTTCATCAAGCTTGTGCATTGGGATTTGATTGTATCCCGAGTAGGCATCCATAAGGTAGCGTTTGTTTCTGGAGACTGGGACTGAGACTGGGAGATAGAGACTCAGTATTGTGTTTGGTTGGCGGAAACTGGAACTAAAATTTCAGTCTCAATTCCCAGAATTCCAGTATTTTCAGTACCTCCAGATACTAGGGACTAGGGGACTGAGACTGAAACTGTAAAAACTTTTTTTTACTCAAATACCCTTATTCAACAATAAAGTTTCCATTATTAATCTTTGTCATTCCTCCATCAACTTAATTTAATCTCTATCTCTCAGTCTCTGTCTCATAGTAAATTTTAAACCAAACACAATAATAAACTTAATTCAGTCTTAGTCTCTCAGTCTTAGTCTTCCAGTCTCAGTCTCCCAGTCTCAGTTTCTCTCCCAAACACTCCCTAAAAGATAGGTATCGGTAGCCAGAAAAGACATCTACCAATCCGTCAATGCTAGGAAGTGGGAAGACGTCTTGGGGCAGGCTTTGCTCAGGTCGGAATAGTCCATGCACATTCTCCATTTCCCATTTTCTTTCTTAACCAAAATGGCGTTGGCTAACTAAGTGGAATAAGGCAACTCTCTAATGAATCCTGCTTCTAAGAGTGCCTTGGTCTGCTTTTTAACTTCAATGGCTCTTTCATTGGACATTCGTTTTTTCCTTTGCGCGACACGGTGTCTTGGATCAACCACGAGGGAATGTGACATCACCGAAGGATCAATTCCCAGCGTATTGGTAGGAGTGAAGGCGAATAAGTCGTTGTTTTCCTTCAAGAATTGGGAGAGTTGTTGGTTGACCTCGTATGGTAGATTTCGATTTACGAATGCGTGATGTTCTAAGGAATCTCCAATCTAGATTTTTTCTTAATCCTTGTCTGGTTTAGGTCGAGATTGTTCTTTCACTCGAGCATCTAGGTCCGCCAGGAAGATCTTGGTAGCATCTCGGGATCGCTTCCATAAGGCAAGGTTATTATTGCTGCATTTCTGGGCTGCTTCTCGGTCGCCAAAGAGGGTTCCGGTCTCTCTTGAGTGAGCTTCATATTTCATTAGGAACTTGGTAAGAACTACCGTAGAGAAATCGTTGATGGTTTTTCTTCCTAAGATGACATTATAGGCTGTTGAATCCTGCAAGACGACGAATTCAGCCCATAATGGTCTTCCTGGTTTTACCTGATCCAATCGACACTAGAAGGTCGGTACTTCTATCCGGCTTGATGAATTGATCATCAGATCCCATAACTCCGGGTTAATGGGTCTTCAGGTTGCTGTCTTTGAAGCCTAAAGCATCAAAGGCGTTTCTGAACATGATGTTAGAATCCGCTCATGTATATATCCTATGGGCTATTCCTTGTCCGAGCTTAGCCGATATTACCATCGGCGAGTCGGAATCCGACAAACCGTGTACAAGATCCTCTTTATTGAAGGTGATCATCGGAATTTAAGGATGAATAGTTCGAACTGTTGCCAAGACCTTTAAATCTTTCTTGAGGGCCGATTTGGACTTCTACACGGCGTTGGAACCGGTGATGACAGCGACCTGCATGACCGGATTGTCGTCGTCTCTACGGTTGTTTGGCTTCCGGGATTCCATTCTTGGGGGCCTTTCTCTATTCGAGTTTCTCGGTTCCCTAATGATAATGACGAATTCAATCAGCTTGCCGTCCCGGATTGCTTGCTCAATGGCATCTTTCGGGTCATAACAGTCTTGCGTCTTGTGTCCGTATCCTTGGTGGTAATCACAAAGCAAAGATTTGTTCTTGGCATTCTGAGTCCTTCCTTTCAAAGGCCTGGCACGAGAAAAGACACCTTTCTCAGAGACGTGCTGATAGATCTCCGTGATGGAGGCTACTAATGGGGTATAGTTGTCAAAATTCTATTTTGATTGTCTTGGGTTGCCCTTGAACCCGGAATCCCGTTTGTTATCCCTAGGGTTGTGTGTTTGTCCACTACCCCGGGGAGCTGTATGAGCTTGGGGGTTCTAGGTGGTTGTTACTACTCGGTTCACCACTTCATGGTGTATGAACTCCTTGGGTCGTCATTTGCTTTCTAAAGTCGTCATTTGTGAGGCATAGAGTTGCCACCGCATCTACCAATCCATCGATGGTCTTGCATTTTGCATTAAATCATTTGGCAAACTTCCTCGTGGTCTCATTAGGTTTTTGGGTGACGGCTAGGAGGTTGATGGGATACTTAGTGTTGTCGATACTTGTGGTGAACTCGTTCAGGAATAATTCCTTTACTTATAAAAAGTTTGAAATAGGACCCGCTGAAAGGGAAGTAAACCACTGACTCGCCAGCCCGGTGAGGGTTATCGGGAAAGCCCGACATTTGATTTCGTAAACCGCTCTGTTGCAAAACCATCCGATGTTCGAAGTCTCTGAGGTGTACAAGCGGATTAGTGAATCCGTTGTACTTCATGTCGGTTGGTTTTATGAAGTGTCTTGGGGGATGGACTTTGAGGATTCGACTTGAGAATGGTGTGTAACCGTCGATGGGAGGTGTATCTTCTTGGTATCTAGTTTTCTTATAACGGCAAAAGGTCCTCTGCTTCTGACCTCAGTCTTCTTCCGATGAGGAGTTCCTATCATCGGGGATGGAGATTGGCGTGGTTCCCTATTGTGGCAAGTTCCGCCCAACCAACGCTTGTCGATTGCGCTCAAGATCCTTCGGCCACCAGGGTTGGTTGTTCGGGGATGAGGCCGCCCATTCTGGATGCTCATTGAATCCACGTTCGCGTCGTCAAGTCTGGTGCCATCATTGGTTGTGGCATTGAGTTCTAGCTCCTCCTGTTGACGTTCGGGTTGTTGAACCTGGCGCTATTCATCGCCGGAATGATCGGTGTATGTAAGCTACACCTTCTTCATCTTCTTCCACCATCGTGAGTCGGTTACGTTGTGGTGAGTCCCCACAGAATGTACCTTTAAGGGTTTGGGACTACCAGCATAACCAGACGTGCCAAGATAGAAGGCTGGAGATTTATGTGAAAGGGTGGGAATGCATTAGCAGAGTTTCACCAAATAATGATTTGAGAATTCTCCTAATGCAACTAATGGGGTAGGGTTTTGAATGACGTACTTGAGGGGTGAGTTGACCTCCCCATTATATACTCGTTGTAATCCCTATTATTTAAGAAACAAATTCGTATGAGATTGATGCCGATATGATTTCAATCTCGTGTGAATTTGGTAGATGAGATTATGATGCTTTTCATATAAGTTTGGGCCATATAAGAGAAGAGGGGGGTCATAGGTGAGGTTAAAGTGAGTTTGGATTGTCTAGGCCTAATATAGGGAACATATTCTTTCTCTATCAACTAAATAATATCACACTTTTAAAAATGTTAAAATACATCTCGGTGAGAGTTAAGGAATCAGGAATATAACTTGATATCTGCTTTTCTGTTTTGCCCCCCCCCCCCAAGATCAAGCTTCGGTTCCTGCATCTTCCCGGCGTTGATCTAGCTGTCACACAGAAGCCCACCACCGCCTTGCAACCTTGCACCCATCGCCTCCTCTCAAACCACTAGCTACCACATTCTGGTTCTCACCTGAAAGAGCCTTCGTCGCGCCGTCCATCGCTCTTTTTTCGTCCACTGCAGCTGCTGATGGAAAATAGGTACGGTGAACGATCCTGGAGAGACATAGTTGCAGGAACCAACAGATTCAACAACGATGCAAGGAATGATGTTAATGGTGGTCAGTTCCAGCGAAGTAGGGAAAATGGTAAGCTGGAAAACGCAAATTATGTGACGCGTGACAAGTGGATAGAGATTGAGAGAAGAACATACTCGATTTTTGTGGATAACCTACTGAGCCACATCTCAAAGAGATTCTTGTTCGGAGAGTTTGGGATCCACGGTAAGGTAGTTGATGTATTCATATCAAGAAAAATAAGACGGGGAAAGGAAGGTGTATTTGCATTCATCAGATTTGACTCGAAGGAGGACGCGATGCGGGCAATAGAGGTGTTGGATGGCTCATACATTTCTGGAAAACATATGGTAGTGAAGGAAGCACGTGTGCGGAAAAACAGAGTGAAGGCACAAGACAGTACGAGTTGGAGATGGACGCGAAAAATAGACCAAGAACGAACAAATGTGGAATACCAAAAGATAGTGGAGGGGATGATGCCAGTAACGTCAAAGGAGAAGACAAAGATCAGAAGAGAGGTTGAAGTAATGGTGGCAGAGAACCAGAAGGAATTACTGAATAGGAGTATCCTCGCTGAATCGTTTGAACCTATTAGATTTGGCTCAGTCGTTAAGAGGTTGGATGAGCTACAGTTGCAGTATGGGAAGATTGAATGCAGGGACCTTGGTCCTAGAAAATGCATCTTGTCGTTGGACATGATTAAGCTGCGAGATAAAGCTATCTCTGACGCAATTTTTCAGGATATTATCGATGAAGTAAGGGAGTACTGGGGATTCAAATGGTCGCATTCTTGAAGAGTATGGTTGGAATTAATGGGACTGCCGATCCATGTATGGAGTGATGATACTTTTGAGAAGATTGTAAAAGGGTTGGATGCCAAGCTCATTATGCAGGATGACATAACAGAAAAAAGAAGGTCTTTCAGTGTGGCTAGAGTGATGGTGGATTGCTTTCAATGGGAGGCAATTCAGGAATGGATGGTAGTTAAATGTGAGGGGACGATCTTTGATGTATATGTTAAGGAATTTGGCGGTGAAATGTTAACTAGACTAGTGCATCCTGAAGACGATGTAAGTGATCAGTTGGCTGCGGAGATCTCTGCTTCAACTTCCATGGATTCTATCCATGGCGGTCACGGTAAAGGTCAAGAAAATGGAGCGTTTCTTGATGGGGTCAAGGATGATGAAAGAGCAATTGGAAAGGAATCCCTCATTCATGATTGCAGTAAACAAGGGTTGGGGCATGGGTCGGATGATCCAACCCTCGTAGAAGTTCTTCAAATTAAAACTGAGCTTGTAAGGTGTGAAGCCCAACAAGAAAGGGAAGTGGAGGCGAGAGGAAATGATGAGGAGGCGAACAACATCTCATTTGTTCCTGAATCAATAGGAGAACAGATTGAAGTGAACGAGACAAGACGCATATGTGAGCAAGGTGATTTCTTCTTGCACGAAGGAAGCGATGACATGCTACTGAGAGACTTAATCAATGGCAAGGAAAGAGAGAACTCGAAGAACCGTAACGACGATGTGGTGTGTGATGGCGGCAGTGTGGAAGCTTTAGATGAGGCGCTCAAAACAAAACAAATATGCAAAATTGGTGGGTTATCTTTCAAGTGTAAGGCTGATGACGTTCTGTTGAGGAAGATTACTGGGGATGAAGTGAGAAAGAAGCCACAGTTGAGTGCAAAAGGTGGGACGCCGAAGAATAGAAAGATATTGTCAAAGGTGGAAGCTTTTGAAACGAGTGATATCTCATCGAAGAACAGTGACGACATGCCGTTGGCTAAGCTTATTGATTCAAGAGTTCCGAAAAGGGTAAGGCCGGGCTCTGCACCAAAGAAAGCAAAGGGATCGAGAACGGTTCCAAATTTGGGAGGTAGGAATCTGTCCACCAAACTTTTGAGATTAGGCTCCAAAAATAGATCCTGATGAAACTGATTGTGTGGAACGGAAGGGAGATGGGGGAGATGGAAAAATTGAAATGATCAAAAGGGTGAAAATGCTTGAATTAGCCTGAGAAAGCTAGGGGTTTATTGGAGTTATTTGAATTGATTGGGAGGAAATGAATACTAGAATATTGAGGAATACTCAACAAAATGCTGAAAAGGTGATATCACAACTGATGCTATTGGAGGAAAGTGGAATCAAGAATGGTACAATAGGGGCACCCCCATTTTATGTTGTTATTTACCTTAGTGTTGGCTCATTTATGTTGTAGAGACTTTCATTGTTTGAGTAGTTGTAGAGTCTATGTAGTTGTACCACTCACTCCCGTTGAGATTTTTGTGAGTGTGAAACCGATAAAAAAAAAACTTGATATTATAATCTAATAAATAGAGGGAAATGTTTCTGTCAAGTGAAATATTTAAATTTATTCAAATTAAAATATATAAGTGTAGTATAAAAATAGATACAATCCACAAAATTAATTATGTATGGCAAAGAAAAATTGGACTTCATTACATAAATATAAATGGTTTTGTTGATAAAATACTTATTGTACATATAATATTTTTTTAAAAAATAAAATTTATTTAATTAAGAGTAAATAAGGATTAAGTATTTCCAGTCACCAAAAATAGGAATTAAGTATCGATCAAATAGCAATCGCAACAAAAAGAGTAGTGCTAGGGAACCAACATTAGTGAGCAAATAGGGAGCCAATAAACCTAATTATAAATTATTATCCAAAATTAAAAATAGTTATCATACCAAACTAAAAACAGTTATCATCCGAAACTAAAAGCAATTATTATCACTGTACAAAATTATCATTCCAAACTTAACAAAATTATCATCCGAAATTTTACAAAATTATCATCCGAAACTAAACGAAATTATCATTCAAACAAAATACAACTTATCATCCGTAACCTACCCACTACCACCGTCGTTACCATAAGCAGAACCACCAACACCCCTCACTACAACAACAACCACCACCACAACCACAAAATAACCACCATTTAACCAACACCACCTAACCAATACCACCATTGTACAGAGAAAAAGAAGATCTCACCAGTCACCAGAGATGCACGAAGAACAAGAAGCGGCAGCGGCTATGAGAAGATGAAGAAGACGAAGTTAACGAAGCGACGGCGGCGACCGAGATCTAGCCCCTCCCGTGGTCGCTCGAAGAAGAAGATGCGGTGGCTGGTAGAAGCGGCAGCGGCAGTGAGAAGAAGATATGACTCCGGCGTGACTTGAAAGAGGAAGGTGTCGTTCCCAGTAGGCAGCAGCGGCGATCAGCGGTGGTGGCGGGAGAAAGAAGAAGAAGAAGAGGCACTGTTACAAAGGCGGTGGAGTGAGGGGGCTATTGTCAGAGATTCAAGCCTTTCTTCGGCGATGCAGGAACATCCACGGCAACTAGATCCAGTTCGAGTGCGTGAGCACAAGAGACGGAGCCTTCTGCTTCATCTTCTTTTCCCCCTTTCTTCGGTTGGCTCTGTTGGTTCCCAACCATTGTGGGCTGTGAAGTGTTTCTCCAACAAAAAACATGAACCATAAACTAAACCAACTATATGGTTTTTGGTCTCCATCCAAACCTTACTCATTATTGATTACTAGTTGGAAACGGCATCCATGAACTCGGGGTCATTCTCCAAGGCCTCCAAGATCACAAAAGGAAGGCACACTTCAATGTCAATGCTACCTTCTTCCACCCCAGCAAACACGCTAATCTTCCCGTTACGCTTGTTTGCACCGCCGCTTCGAACGGCCACAGGCTTCCCCCACCCAAAATCGTTACCGTAAACATCAAACCGTGGGGAACTGCTGGTGACCAAGGAGTTGAAGTTAGCCACACTTCGCAGCTTAAAAAATATTGGGGCTCGCACCCAAGAAGCACAATGACTCCTCACTTTCTCATCCGTGTAAGAAGCAATCATCTTATTCATGTCAAAAGCACACTTCCCAACACCACCTTCTAGAAGCTTCTCGGCAGTCATGGTCACACCACCCATCACAGCTGCATTCCCAAAATAGTCCTCCGGCAGCGGCGGAACCAACCTCGGCCTAGCACCCACCGCAAACAGGTAGGAGACCTCTTCTTGCGGGTCACAATCACGCATGCAACGGATCACAGAGCGCCAAAGATAAGCCAAAACCGCTTGCAGCGAAGAAATATTGACCGTGCCGGCTTCATCGTTGACTTTTGCTTTGAGCTGCGATATCTTCTCCTTTGTGAAGTTGAAGAACCTCTCTGGTGGTGATGGTTGTTGCTCTTCCAAATCTGATTCTTTTGTGAAATGGAACTGTATAGGAGGCTCAACACCGTTTAGAAAAACACGTTCAAGTGATGGTAGCTTTGACGGTTTGTTACGCCCACGTGAGATTTCGGCCCAAGAATTGACGAAATGCCAAAATGACCTGCCGTCTGCAACGGCGTGGTTGAGTGTGCAGCCGATGAAGAAGCCGTCAACTAACTCAGTTACTTGCACTGCAAGAAGCGGCTGCGATGTTCCTTCGTGGTTCTTAACGCCGTTAAGTGGGAAGAATGAACGAACAAGGGAGGGTACGTGGTTGGATTGAAGGATGTCGTTGACGGTTGTGTTGTCTGCTATAGCATGGACGAAGAGCGCTCCCTGGTTGTTACAGAGGATGTGATAGGCGGAGGTTTCGTATTCGTTGTTAGTGGTTATGATGAAACGGCCTGTGAGAGGTGGAAAGAAAGTGAGAGTGGTGGAGAATGAGGATTTGAGGTGATTGATGATTTGAATTGGTGATTGGGTTTCTTGATTGGTGGGATTGTTGTGGAAGTAGAGAAGGCCTTTTTGAATAGTTTCAACAGGAAGGTAAGGGAGATCCCATGGCGTTAGATGGAATTTTTTAGAAAAGTAACCGTTTTGGTCTTGTGCTTGGACTATGCTACTTGAGATGATACGAGCGGATCCCATGGTGTATTACAATTTGGTGCCTCCTTTGAGTTTGTGCCAAGCTCTTTCTTAGATATAATCGTCCACCTATAAGGAATTTAATTTTGATATCTAATTTTTAAAATGATTTTATATTCAATAATGTAATATTATAATAACTATTGTTATATTATTTTTAAATAGTTATTTAAAAAAATAAATATGATTAGAATAATTTATATATTATTTTATCTATATACTTCAAATTAAAGTTAAACTCAGTTATATATAGACTGTTGTGCTCTTTCACGTGACTCGAATTTGAAACATGTTTTGATGGAAAGATTGGGCTAATTATTTACTTACAGTAGACTAAGGAAATTAGAGATTATTATTTTTCTTTTTACAATAATTAACTAATAAAAATCTTTAATTCCTAAAAGAAATGAAAGTAACTTTAATTTCTAAAATTCAATTTTCTTGTTTAGAATATGTCACATGTTCGCCTAATTATAAGGTAAAATTGAAAAGAATCTTATTTTCAATTTCAACAGTGTCATGGAATCAATGTTAGGAAGTCATTAAGGAGCTAATATCAAATTATCATCTGTAGTATATATTAACTCTCTATTGGTTATAATATGTTGATTCCTGTATTTTTTTTTCAACTTATGATTGGTCAAATTTCATGTGACATTATTTAATTTGCACTACGTTCGCCAGCCATGAATTACTGGATGAAAATACTACTTTGTTTTCTTCCTTTCTTCTAATATTATTAATTAATGGATGGAAATATTATATTTTATAGAAAGATATAGTATTTTCATTAATTGATAAAAATATTAGTGAAAAATATTAATTATAAAAAGATATAGTATTCCCATTAATCGATAAAAATACCAATGAAAAATATTAACTATAAAAAGATATAATGAAAAATATTAATTATAAAAAGATATAATATTCACCTTAATCCATAAATATGTATTTAAGAGTTTAATTTTGATGCACTAAAGGTATAAAGAGTTTTATACAGTCATCTAATCAAATTCATACATTTATATTTAAAAAAATAATAATTTTAGCGTGATAGACATTAATATATATATATATATATATATATATATATATATATATATATTAAAAAATGATTTTATTGTATATATTTAAAAAATT
>JASCZI010181929.1:0-18240 GCA_036250425.1 Stylosanthes scabra
ATATATATATATATATATATATATATATATATGTTTTCCTTTACATTTTTTTAAAAATTATATTCTGGTGTTTCTGTTTCCAATTTTAATAAACAACCTTATATCAATTATAAATTCTAAACCATTATTATTTGAAAAAATAGCATGTGACAATTTAATCCTTTTAAAATATATTTTATACCAATTATTAGTGATATTATATTTAATTTTTCAGAATCTATTTAAGGTTGAGGTCTAATGCATGTAATGTTATATATGGTTTAGCTTCCGAAATAGAGAAATTCCATGGATATTTCAGAATACAAGGATGCATGTTTAATCAATATTTTATTACAAGAACAAAATGATATTTATTCAAAAAAAAAAAAAAAAAAGTCTGATAGTACATGGTTTAAATTGATTGTAATATGAAAGAATAATACTACGAAATTAATATTAGAGAGCTACTGAAAAGCCTATAATTAATTATCATCTAAAATTAAAAAAAAAAGTTATCATCCAAACAAAATAAAAATATCATTCATATAATATATAAGTTATCATCCGTAATTTATCGTGTTAGACTCCTTATTACGAGTCATTGTATATTGGCTTCTTCATTTTTTCATATTGAAATTGTTTTATTTCACATGTTTATTTATTTGGTACCTATTCATGAAATGCTTCCTTTTTTATGGCTAATTAACATTTTTTTTCATCAATTTCAATGATGATGAACAGCGTGATATGTTGCTAATGTGCTCCAATGCTATGCACACGAATCCTGCAGATTCAACGCAGTATAAAGTGGTACGATGACCAAATCAAATAATCTTTATCTTTATATTAATACAACTGAGAATCTCTTCTATGTGACGATTAGAAATCAAGTATACAAATTTATGTGCTTCAATTTTTACTTTTTTTAATTATCATAATTAATTGTGTTTGAAATAAAATCTACTCCGCCTAAGCATATATAGCCCATAGTTTGCTATAATTATTTAATGAGACTAATAATAATGCTAATCATCCTTTAAAATGCATTCATCACTTGATGAAGGCTGTTAAAAGGCTGAGATAATTTTTATCATTTTAAAAATAGTTCATAAAATTTCAATTATTTTAATTTGGTGCTCGAAATTAAAAAAATTATACTAAATTGATTTCTGGATTCCTTTTCGCCTAAGTTTTACTAATTTTATGAGTAAAATAACAAATGTCTTGCATGTTGGATAATATAAAACAATATTATTTCACTTACAACATTAACTAGTCATTAAAAATGACGTGGTTTAATATCTAAATTCTCCACAATTCTTACATTTATGCTTATTAGGTATTAGGCGATATCGTTTTAATGACTATTTAGTGTCATAAATGAAGAGACGTTATTTTATGTTGAATTAATCTACATGTATTTTACACCTCTATATATTTTTTGTCTTTTTCTTCTATTTTGATTTCTGTGTTGAGGTACATTATTTCTCTGTACTATACATAATTGTTTCTGTGCTATCATATATTGTATTCATGTGCTTTACGATTTTTTTTGTGCTGATATTTATATTTTCCGTGTTATAAGTGAGATGTATAAAGATATACAATGGTACATATAATATTATCTTTTTATGTTATCTAACGTGTAAAATAGATGCCATATCACTCACAAAATTAATAAGAATTTGAGAAAAAAAGAATCAGGATCAACTTTGTGTAATTTTTTCAATCTTAATGACTAAAATAATGCAATTAGAATATCAAAGACCATTTTAATATAAACTTAGAATCTCATGTATCAAAACGGGATTTATTTTTATTGTACCGTGAAAATTCCGAATTGATCTAAGTTTTTTTTTTTGTTACACATAATTTCTTCTAGGCTAAAGCTATAAGTGCTCGTGTTAAGAGACTTTTTGAGGATCTAAATGCTGAATCTGAAGAAAATGGTGAGTCGGAAAATTTTTCCAACAAGAGAAGATCAAGTGGAAGAAAATCACGAGTTGGCCAACCTAGAACCCCACGAAGTACAAGTGTTTCTAAACCTATTGGTAAGGATAGGTGTTATTCCTCTCTTCTCTCTTTTTTTAACCTTTTTTTTTTCTAAATTTTTTTGTCATTTGTAATATACTAATAATATCTGTGAAATATTAATAATAAAAATATTCTCTAACTATTTAAAAATATGATAAAAAATCCAATTAAAAGTATTATTATCACATTATTAAAAAATTAAAAAATATTTTTATCGTTAATAAAATTAATGACATTTTTTCGGCTTTTAAAAATTTTAAAAGTAATATGAGTGGTTTCTTGTTATAAATTTTATCCTGATGTTTATTTTACTTAGTTAAGTATTATTTCTATAACCATAAAATTGCCTCTGACTTTTTCAAACGTCAACAAAAATACCCTCAATTTTGTTAACGACAAAAATATCCACCAAATATTTAAAAATCTGATAAAAATGTCTAAATTTAAATATTTTGGTCATCTTTAACATGTGATAAAAGTATATTTTTGTCAAATTTTTAAATAATTGATGAGTATTTTGTCGTTAATAAAATTGAGAGTCATTTTTATCAACATTTGTAAAATTCAGGAAAATTTTGGTAGTTAATTTTTTCTATATTTTACTATTAAAAAGGATATAAGGGCAATATTGTCTTAACCACTTAATGTATTTTTTATTTTCTTTGGTGATAGAGAGAAACAATAAAGCTGCGGTTTATCAAGAAGACAACAGAGACAAATATTTCCCTCCAACTCTAAGCAGCTACTCGTCATTTCTCAACGAATTTTTGGAAGCTAACAACCCAAACATTCTTGTAAGTTATAAATATAATACTTCTCACCCAAATATTTATTAAAGTAGTTTTTTTTGTTGTACAATTACTTCTTCTTTTTACCCATGTCACATTTAGATTCATTTACCTACCATTTTGCTTATTTCCATCCAAAAAATAGTAATAAACATAAGGTTTAATTAGTCTGCGGTCCTATAATTTTATCAAATTTTCAATTAAATTTCTATATTTTTTTCTTTTAATTAAATTTATATTATATTTAATTTTTTAATTAAGTTCCTACAATGATAAAAACATTAATTTTAATAGAATATTCTCTTTTAAAAACAAATATTTCACTTAGAGTTATCTTAATAATTTGTAAATGCCAAAAACGCCTCTCTGTATAAGAGTCACATTCACACATAAAGTCACAAAACCTTCTCAAACAGGCACGGGGAGCAATTCTGCATTAGGATCCTGACTCTCCTCTTCTTTTTTTTTTTTTTGAACCAAGACTCTCCTCTTCTTTGATCTTTGCTTGGTTCCTTATGATGCTTTGGGAGCACTTTTGTTTTGTCCGTTTATTTTCTTGTGATTTTTAAGCAGATTGTTGTTTATGCTTTCGACTCCCATGTTCTTTTGTTTTGTTGAATTATATATATATATATAAGCACCCTCAAGTTTTTGTTTGGTTAAGATTCACACACAAATACACACCTCAAAAATCCCACCTTCTTGTTCATCCCTTGTTTTCCTTGCTCCAACAGCAACACCTTCTCTCTTCTATGCATGCTTCTTTTTTTATTTCAATAGCTACAAATTTCTATTTTTTTTATACCCAAAATTCTTTCTTTCTTCAGAATTAGTAGGTAATCATCAAGTTTCAAACTTGGGCCATTTTAAAAAATAATTTTTAAGTGGGTAGATTTTGAAAAAAAGCAATTAGCTTTGAAGCTTGTATTGTGGAAGAAAATGGGAGCCATTTTAAGGGATCTGAATTTATAGATAAAGATAAATTTTATTTAACTTAATATATAACGTTAATTTGGTCAATTTATATTATGTTAACATTTTTTTTTAACATTTATTGTCAGCAAGAACTTAATTGAAAAATTAAATATGATATATGGATCTAATTGAAAAAAAAAATATAGGAATCTAATTAAAAATTTAATTAAATTATAAAGACATGTGGAGTAATTTAACCAAAAAATAACAATTTCCTTCTAGTTATTCACAATGGATGTATGCCATTGCAGATGATACAAGATCCTAGGAACTACGAAGATAGTCTACAAATGTTTGTGGAAGAATTAGGCCCAATAGCTAAAAAAGTTGCAGCCAAGAAATTAGAGGCCCTAAGACTTCAACAACTAACGGATGCTAATGAAAATGACCATAATGTCCCTCCACTGTTCAACAACCCGACTCCGATTATCCCTCTTACACCTCCTCATCAAGATAACATAACAGTCACCAACACCAATGCTAGTCGCAATGTTAGCATCAACGATAACAACACTCGTCAGGTAAACATAGACGACGAATGGAACGAGCGCACTGCAAATATTCTGGCCAAAATTTTTTCCAAGAATGACAATCAATCAGAAAGTGGCACCATTGAGGGTAAAATTGGTAATGAATTCTCTCTTGCCATTAGCCAAAACAATGAACCACAACAATTAGGAAGCTCCAAAAGTGTAAGTACCATTGTTAGGCCTACAATTGTGATCCCAAATGCTATTAATAATGGGTCAAATTCTATGCCAAGTGGTAGTAGTAACACTTCAAGACCATTATTATTAGCCTCACCACAACCTAGGCAACAAAACTTTGTTGGGCCTAGGATTACAAATTATTCCATTCCTAGGAACAACAACCTTGTAAGACAGCATGTTCCACCTCAACACCATGTTACACAATTCTCCAATGTACCCAATACTATTGGGCCTAGGAGTTTCCAAGCTTTGTTGATGAGCCCACCAAATATGAGTTTAACACACCTATTAGGCCCATCTACATCATCTCCTCAAGGTGTTGCTAATAGCTTAGAAATGCAGGAAAATTACCAACTTAACCCTATCATGGTTCCATTTCAACATCCTCAAGAAAGAGCTTCATCATCAACAGCACTCCAAATTCCATCAGTTAGTGGATTGAATAAATCCAATGAAGGAGGAGTAGGAGGTGTAAGTGTGGACCACCAGGAAGAAGTGACTACCCTGCACCTTCTTTGGGATAATAATGAACCACATACCAAGTTGTCACTTTGACTCAACATGTTTATGCATATTATATTATGCACCCTAAGGTATTCTATAAATTTCTAAATAGCCCTTAATTTGGATAGTATTATATTATTTATTGTTGTATGCTCATCAAAAAGACTAGTGAGGGTAAAGTCTGGTCCTTTTTTTAATAATGTTATTTTGAAATCTCTTGTGATTGTCTAAATTGCTTATATTCATAAAATGAGATAAATTAATTAAATTGTCAACCAAGATGTATTTTCAAGTAGTTATTTTGTTCTCTTAAGAGATATAAATTTTCATAAAATAACTCTAAAAAAAATTGTAAACAGCAAAATAATTTTCAAAATATTTATTTTTTTAAACAAATTCATGTCAACTATCTGAAGCACATATGACAATTTTTCCTTTCTATCCTAAGACGTCTAAACTTTAATAAAAACATATCAAAATTCAAATTTCCAAAGCATTTATTATTTCACATTTATTAAAGTAAAAGGTTAAAATTAGTATTTCATTATTTAAATTTAGATAGTAAAGGAGTGAAAATTACAATACAATAATTATAGAGGAACACATAAATGCATCAACCATATATTTTATCTCACGCGCCCTAGAAAATATTTTATATCGTAAAACGTATTTCTTTTTTTTCTTCCACCTTCTCCTCATCTTCTTCCTTCTTCTTCCTCCTTCTTCTTCTTTTTTTGTCCTTCTTCTTCCTCTTTTCTTTTTTTTTTCTTTTCCCGTCGTCTTCTTCTTTTTCTTCTTCTTCTTCTTCTTCTTCTTCTTCTTCTTCACCACCTCTATTTCCGCCTCACCTCCGTCTCCATTTCGTACTCCGCCTCCACTTCGTACTCCGTCTCTTTCTCTTCTTTTTCTCCTCCTCCTTCTTCTTTTATGTTACGTTGTTGTTGTTCTTCTTCTTCCTCTATTACGTGGTTGTTGTTGTTCTTGTTTTTCTACCACTTTTCCTTCCTCTATTACGTGATGGTGGTTGTGGTTTACGTTATTTTGTTGTTGTTGTTCTTGTTGTTGTTAAACCAAATTGAGCAGAATGTGAAATCAATTTGAGCAGAATTTTGATATCTAGATGAATAGAATCCCAAATCACTTTAGCATTCACCATTTAAGAGTTCAAGCACTCATAATCAAATCAAAAACAGAATATAAAATGAATTTGAGCAGAATTTTCATATTTAGATGAATAGAATTCCAAATAACTTTAGTATTCACCATCCTAGGATTCTGCTTAAATTGATTTAGGATTCTGTTCAATGCATTTTTAAATTCTGCTCAAATTGTTTCAGAAGTATGTCCAATTGTATATGTTCGTGATATATTGAAATGCTGCTCATATTGATTTAGGGTTCTGTTTGTGTTTCTTAAATGTTGAATTTATGTGTGAGTTTCTTTGTGGTCTGAACTTGATTTAAATTCACTTGATTTTAGGTTTTGGTTTTGAGTATCTAGGATTCTGCTCAAATTAATTTAGGATTCTGCTCAATGTATTTTTAAATCCTGCTCAAATTGTTTCAGGATATGTCCAATTGTATATGTTCGTGATATATTGAAATGCTTCTCATATTGATTTAGGATTCTATTTGTGTTTCTTAAATGTTGAATTTATGTGTGAGTTTCTTTATAGGATTCTTCTCATATTGATTTAGGATTGTGCTCAATGCTTTTTTAAATTCTGCTCAAATTTTTTCAGGGGTATGTTCAATTGTGTATGTTCATGATATATTGAGATACTGCTCAAATTGATTTAAGATTCTATTTGTATATGTGTTGAGTATCTAGGATTCTGCTCATATTGATTTAGGATTCTGCTCAACTTTTAAATTCTGCTCAAATTGAACAGAATTTAAAAAATGAAGTGAACAATCCTAGATATTCAAAATGTTTAGTCTATTACTTTTTTCTTTTCCATTTTCAAAGTTGGTTTCAGTGAGATATTGTTGTTTTTGCAATTTTTGTGCGATGTGGATTAAGAGTACATTCCAAAGGTTTTGGGTACTTTTGAATATTGTTAATGATGACGACGAAGACAAAAAAGTAAAACAGTGGCAGCAAAAAGAAGAAGAAGGAGGAGGAAGAAGAACAACAACCACGTAACAGAAAAGGAGGAGAAAGAAGAAGATAAAAAACAACAATTACCACAACATAACAGAGAAGAAGGAGGAGGAAGAAGAAGATGCAGAGGTGAAGATGAAGATGGAGGTGGAGGCGGAGGCGGAGGTGAAGGCGGCCGGAGGCGGTGATGGAGAAGGAAAAGAAGAAGAAGAAGAAGTTGGGTTGTGGGTGTTGTGGGTGCACGCACGCGTGAGTTGGAGTAGTGTGCGTGAATACACGAGTGAAAATGGGAAAAGAATGTGTGTTTTATATGTTCATGTGTACATCTAGCATTATTGATTTGAATACAATGGAGATGAATGATTGATCCCCGGGCCAAGGAATGCAACCTGAAAAGATTTGGTACTGAAGAGGCTAATAACTAATAAGGTGCCCCAAACATAGAGTACAACATTGTTGCTTTAGGTTTCGTATGTTTTATAATTTTCATTGTTGACGTTTTATAAATAGTGATTATGGATGTCCGTTTTTTGTTGGCTAATTTATTGATTTAAAAATTATTAATTACCTATACCTTCTTTTATTTGATATATAAACCTAATATCAAGTAAATTTATCAATTTAAATATTTAATTACATATCATTTATACTGTATGCAGAAAAATTTAAGGCATATTTTAAATATAGTGGTTTATATTATTTTAGAGGCAATTTACTATATTAAATGAATTTGAGTAGAAAATGATCAAATTGTCCTATTTCAAAAAACATGATCAATTTGTTCTAAAAGTATTCTATGTATTCCGTGGCAGGGTACAATGTTTTACAATTTGTACATAATCCGTGACACCATGCCAGGGATTATGAACAAATGTAAAAAATACATCATTCATGGGATCCTACCATGAATTATGAAGAAATAGCAAAAATAACTCATATATCTAAGATTAAGTTATCATCTAAAATTAAGTTATCTTCTAAAATTTATATGAGTTATCTATCATTCGTAACTCATATATCTAAGATTAAGTTATCATCTAAAATTTATAACTATATATTGACTCTTTATTGATCATAATGTGTTAGTTCCCTACTCTTTTTTCTTTAAATATTATCAACTTAAAAATAAATTTATCATAGGTGCACCAATGTCAGCTCCTTAGTGGAGAAACAAATAAATATTTATGGGAGGTTAAAAAACAATATATCCTTTAATATTAGGATTGAATATGCACTATGTAAAATAAAATTCCATAAATTAAACTAACATTATCTCATTTTAGAGTTTAATTCAAATATTATACTCTATATTCAAATAAAATAAAAAAAATTATTTTATATGTTAAATAGTCTAAATTTAAGTTTTATTCAACACTCTTATTTTTATCCATTATGCATAATTAATTATTAGTATACATGATATTTATATATAATCCATGGCAAGTACACTTGACATTTGAACATAATCCATGGCAGGGTCCCACGTATTATGTTATTTCTTTGTAATCCGTGACAGGGTCCAATGTATTACGTTGTTTTTTTGCTATTTTTTCATAATCCATGGCAGGATCCCACAGATTATTTATTTTTTGCATTTGTTCATAATCCATGGCAGGGTGCCAAGGATTATGTACAAATTGTAAAGCATTGTACCCTACCACGGAATACATAGAATGCTTTTAGGACAAATTGACCATATTTTTTGAAATAGGACAATTTGATCATTTTCTATTCAAATTCATTTAATATAGTAAATTGCCCTTATTTTAGAGTCACAACCTATGAAATACATAGAAATTTATATAATTACATCTAAATTAATATAATTTGTTATGATTTAAATTTGATATAATTTGTTAAACATAATAACATATATAAACCCTCTATAATACATGTATTATTGATGGTTTTGAATTTGTCCCTCCAATGCTTAATTTTAATTCAATTAAATGTAGATTTTATTTTATTTTTAATTATTACAAATAATTTTAATTAAATTGTAGAAATCAACTAAAATTAAAAAAATTACATAATTAATTATATATCATATTTAAAAAATATTGTAATTAATTATAATAAACTTTAAAACATAACAACAAAATTTAAAATAATACATATTTAAAACATTATATACTTTAAATTGAAAAAGAAATTGAGTATTTAATTTAAATTTTGACAAGTGGGAATTTAGAATTTTGTGCATTTACAATTGGAGAAAAATTAAAATTTTATAAATAATTAAGAATAGAATTGATATTGAATTGTTTTGGATCTATCTTTTCAATTAAATGAACAGAAATATGACAAAGAAACATTAAAAATTATTGAAACAAATTGACAATTATAGAATAATAAAAGGTAAAAATTGAGTACATGCATGCATGAGTATATATTTTGTCATAATATTTAGATAATAACATTTAAATTTTCATTAATTATTTATCACATTTTTAGTTAATTGATTTAACAAATGACAGAGTTTAATTCATTTTGTTGTTGAAGTGATAAAATCTGCATACTAATCCAACTTTTACTCTATGAATTGTTTCCGATGCATATTGCATATGAAATGAATTCATTGAGAGATTTGAAATCATACTAAAAAACACTCCACTAAAATTGTCAAGATTAAGTTTTACTAACTTGCAACTTGGAGTATCATTAATTCACCAAGACAAAAAATTAAAATACAGTACCAGTAAATGAGACACAAAAGGATTCATCCCTAAAATCAGAACAGCAGAAAAACTAGCAGATTCTTGAGGTTGACTTGTTCCACTTTTGACTAAAACACACATTTCCTATTAAAGAGAAAAGGACTGCACTAAAGATAAAAGTATTATTAGTAAAATGAAAATGAAAAAAAAACCTATAATACATGATATCTCAATCTTAAAAAATAATATGTTACCCCATTTTATTATTATTATTATTATTAATAATAATAATAATAATAATAACAATAATAATAATAATAATAATAATATCAATTCTAATTGAAAAAAAAATTCAAAATCATAAATAAAGTAAACTTCCTCAAGTGTGGGCTACACATGTATGTATGTGATTATGTGTATAGTCAATCAACTTTAATAGATTTTCATGCTTTTTTATTTATTTAGTTTTAAATTTTATTATTGGTTTTTAATCATCCCTGCATTTTCCCTATAAAACGCAGGACCCTCTTTCACTGTATTTGATTACCTCTTCAGCTTCAGCTTTCTCGGATTAACTCATGCTTCTTGCCTAGTTGTTTTTGCTTTCTCAGACCAATTCTATCACGCCCCACTTGCATAAAATTAAATCATTAAATTAAACATGCTCTTGTTTAAGGCATATACTAATATATTTTTTTAATGAAAATTACTTGTGGATATAATTTTTAATAATAAATAAAAAATAAATAATTATTTATAAATATTTTTCAATTTAATTGTACATTCATGTGATCTGATGAGAGCATATATATTAAACAGTGATGGTACATGTAAAAATCAGCATTAAAAAATTCACAAAACACATAAATACAACATAGAATAACATAAAAACAATTAATATAGTACAAAAATAATGCATCTTAATATAAAAATTAAAATAAAAAAAAAGTGTATCAAGACATTAAATGGTATATCTAAATTAATTCTATATTAAAATAAATATAAAACATTCACAACCAAGTGGGACCATGCTACTAATTTATAGATTTTTTATTTTTAAAATATAGTTTTACATCTATCTATCTAAAAGGTTGAGTTCAAATCATGCAAAACAATTGTATGACTTCTCCATATATATGTTTTCCCATAAATTATTGCATGACTTCTCGGTATATATTGTTACTTGTAATCCTCACCTTTTTATCTCTATGTGCTGCTATCACTCCTTTATATTCACCTTTTTTATTAATAGTGCATGATATATTACTAACCTAGTAGTTAAACACTTGGATTAAACTATTAAAACCCTCATTTATATTAATTAGTATAGTACACATTATATTATTGTATTGAGATCAATGACTTTAATTTCTCTCTCAACAAAAAAAAAAAAAAAAACACTTCTTAGTCCAAGAAAAAGATTTCACAAATGGATTTTTCAACACGTGCCATTCAACTCATTAAAAATGATAAAATTAAAATTAAATAAATATACTCACTGAGAAAATAAACATAACTAAGCAAGGTGTGTATATGTAATAGTGGTGGTGCTGTATTAGAATATCACAAGTAGAATTAAAATATTAATCATATATAGCAACAATTAGACACAAAGATGGGGCAACATAAAAAAAAAATAGCATCATATTCAAGAGAACTTCAATTTATATTTTGCATTAGTTAATAAATAATACAGCATGAGCAGTAACATATGCTTGTCCATTCCTCAAAATATCTTCTATACCTTTAAATATAATCATATAATAATACATAATTAAAAATACAGAAAAATCTAGTTCAATTGTACTTGCATCTCGAACTACACAAGAAACTGACTTTGTTTTTGAGTTAGTTCAGTTACACACATGCAAACACATTTAATTAATATTATTTACCTCAAGAAAAGCACCTTCTCCACCACAAGAGTTCAAAACCCAAAAAATTATCATACCCTAATAATAATATGCCAAAAATGGTACTCTTAGCAACATTAGCTAGGGCTTAAAATGGATCTCCAACAAGTTGTATTTAATTCAAGTTGAAGTTTTCAAATAAATATAATATAAACATTACTTGTTCCACTTAATAATATGTAGAGTTTTAAAGAATAATGTAAAATAAGAAGGGAATTCAACAAACTCATAATTATAGCTAATAATTGAAATAATTATATAAATAGCTAGGATAAAATTGTGCAACTAATTAATAAATTTTATTCACAACAAAAAACTTATTTTAGTGACAATTTATTTAGTCACTAATACATTTATTATAATATAAATATTTCTTAGTGGTCACAAAATTCTATGGCTTGCCATTATTATATATAACAATAATAATGACAAATATAAGATTACTATAAGAAAGAATTAACTAAAACTTAATAACCATACTAGCTATTATCACTATAAATTTTGTCACTATAACATATCCTTCTCTGTAGAAATTACTTATTTTTTTACTCTTAGAAGATTATTCTAAGTTGAAAGTAAGGAAGATATTTCAAGAAGAAAAGCCAAAAACAGCAACCTGCCAAGAATAAATAAGGTGTCACAAAGGTCAACAAATAAGAACACTATGTGTATAGCTACAAGTTCCAACCTCTGCCAGTAAGTGAAGAGTGATGGACAAGAAGCCAACCGGGTTTTCTCTTTTCTCATATGAATGAATCCAATAATAATGGCAAGCATGTATATATTCAATAATTTTTTATGAGCAATGCAAACACTTGAAGATTGTGATAGTTAGTAATATAAATCAAAAGCTCATATACATTAGAAAATTGGAAGTATGATATTCTAGTGATTTAACTATTAATTTTATTTTTATAATTAAAATTAAGATCAATGAATTTAATTCACTGATAAAATTGATTACTAAAAAATTGTTATATATTTTTACAAAGAAAATGACTATCATAAGATAATTTCAACAAATTTCATATCAAACAACTGGAAAAACAAAGATGTTAATGATATTTCTTAATTTATTAGGTGTGCACTTACCTTAACCTTTCTTCGAAGGAAGATATTTTGAAGGAAGATATTCTTTATTTATATGAAAAATTAAACAGTATATATTGGAAAATGGATGAATTAAGAGTCATTATGTTTTACTTTTTTCCCTTTAATAATTCAAGTTGTAACACACTTATTTAAGAAATTAAAATATGTTTTCTCTACTAATGATCATATATTCATATGTTATTAGATAAAAAAAGAAAACTTAATTTGTTATTTGTATGCTTAAAAAGTAATAACACTTATGTTACTATTTATTGTACAACAACTCCCACTCCCCTCCCTTTCAAAATCTACTATTATCAGTGTTTCTGACAACCAAGAACAGATATACCATGCATGATATTAACCAAATCAAAAATTCCGTTCAAGATTAAAACATTAAGATTACAAACAAAAATAGAAATAGAAAGATATATATTTTCTGTTTTACATAAATTTGTGTTTCTCTATGAAAAAGAAATTGTGTTTCTCTCAGATAAATATTTTATATCCATCAATTATATTTTTTTGCATATATGATAGAAGCTGCCCTGTGTATCAACCCTTTCATCCACTCCAATAAAGTAACACACACATACACATTATACAAAGCTAACACTTCTATCCATAAATATAGATATAGATTATATACATAAAAATATTAAACATACAATAAAAAAAAAATAACAACTAAATCAACCAATATATATATTTATACATATTAATTTCCAAATTTTTTAACTAAATAATTAACACCAGAATATTGTTGAACATATTTTATCAAAATAATCAATAATTAGACTAACAATAATTTGAGGATAAATAAAACAACCTTTTTCATATGAGATGGGAAGTGGTGCATGGAATTACAGTCAGAAATAAAGAAATCAGAGATAAAAAAATGCAACACATATGACTTTGGTGTGAACTTATTTTTGACAGAGTACGTGAGAGTACTTAAAGTTATCCTATCCTTTGATTTGCTTTTGTTTTTGTTTTGATCAGTTTGAATTGAGACTAATTGAGACTAGATAGGAAATCTTGTTTAGCTTTGTTTTTTATGTTTTGGTTTGCCATTACTCTTGTCCCTCTAAAAATTAAACTGATTTTTATATCAAAAGGATAAAATAAAATAAAACTCACAATAAATCAATAATAATGAAACTTATTTGTAGTAATATAATATAAAAAAATATTTCTTTTATAAAAGTTCAAATATTAGAAACATACATAACCATTTGTGTAACTAATATTATAACATTAAATACAACATAGAAATACAATAAAAAATTAATTAACATTATATAATTTTAAAATTTAGGTTTATAATTTATGATTTCAAATTTAAAATAAATAACATTATTTTAAAAACATTGATGTTGACTAAAAAAATTGTTACCTAGTATATGTGGACACAATAATATCTATAAAAGAAATTTTCAAATTGGTCTATTAAATTTTATATATGAATCAAATTAGGTTAGTTCCTCAAACTTTTAAAAAAATAACTTAAATTAATTAGATGTAAAAGAGAAATAGAGATTAAAAGACTGAGATTAAATTAAATCTGTTTGATTTAAAATTTATTAAAAAATAAAGACTCAAAAATAAATATTAAATTACGTTGATTGAAAATGAATAAAAAGTATATTTTCATTAAAAAAAAAAAGAGTTATTAATTTCAATCTCAATCTCTAGAGATATTGAAAATATTTGAATTTTTTAAAATTAATCTTAATTTCTATTAACTAAGCACAATTCTGAGTCGTAATCAATAGCTAAATTATCATATATACATGCGTATAAAGAAGCAAGGAAAGTATACTCCACCAATAATAAGAATAAAAATAACAAATATAATTATATAAAAGAATAAATACCGGTTAATAATTCGTGCAGATTTATTTTGATCAACCAAGTTATTTATTTGATGACAAATAAAAAACTATTTCAAGGACAAATAAAAGTTAATTTCGATGATAATTTTTGTGCTATTTGACATCAAATATTAGTATATCTATTTTTATCAATCAAGTTTAATAAAATCATTTATTTCTATATTAAATAGAATAATATTATTTCGATATCAAATAAAACAAAAATAACACCGAAATAAATTTCTATTTAACATCAAAATAATATTCTGTCTGATCTAAAATAAATAATTTAATTGAAGACAAAATAAATATATACTACAATTATTGTAACAAATACTTGCTAAAATGTTGGTAATGGTTAGATGCTAGGACATCAGCAAGAAGTTTCATCCAAACACTATCTATATTCATTATGTTAGGTGTCAATATAAACAAAAAATTTTATTTGCAAACTAAAATATATATATATATATATATATATATATATAAAATCGATTTTAATAACATAATAAAAAAATTACATAACAAAATATAAAATACATAATGAAAATAATCTAAACAACACACAAATATTTATGACTAAATTTTGATATGTAAATATTGAATATGTACATAGGCATGTTTAAAAAAAAAAAAAAAGCTAAGGAAATAAAGAATTCATCACTTCTTAAAAGATAAGATAATGTTAGAGATTTTTTTTTAAAAAAAATTGGCTTTATATTTTAATTTTTCTTTTTCTTTAAAAAGATTAAATAATTAACCTTATTAGGAATTTATCCATATATATAAAAGAACTTACTCGTTTTGAATCCGTCCCTCTTTTTTTTGTTTTTATTTTTAAAATACCATAAAATATTTTTGCAATTTTCCAAACGCGTGCAAATCAATTCACTAGTAATAAAAGAGCACCAACATAAATTCAGTATAAATGTATAATATCACTGAAATTGGAGTAAAAGATTACATTTTCCAGAAAGAAATTAAAACACCTGTCAGAAAATTTTATTTGGAAGAACCAAGAACTTCAACAATTAGTATTGTTAACTGAAGTTTCCTAAATAAAAAAACTTTTGGAAGATACATAAAACATGACCAACAATATCTATCATTGGCAGAGAAACATGTAAAATAAATATGACAATAACAAGTTTACAAAAAACACCCAAAATAAGTAAGAGAAAGTCTTCACCGTAAATATATTTAGGAACTATATTTGAGAGTTAATGTATTTAACAGTAATAACAGATAAGTTTCAGATGATACTTTTAATTTTAATTTTGAATAATAATTTTTTTTATTTTAACAAATATTTTTGTGACGTTATTTCAGATCAAATAATCACCAACAGAAAATAAGGATTACCTTGCTAGTCATCTAAATATCTCAATGATGAATTTTACAGTTAAGACAAGTAGAATCTACGGATCGGAGCTAGTAATTTTTACTTTTTGTTTTAATTTTTCAGGACAAGAAATACCAAGGCCACTAAATAAAATGAAATTAAATAAAAAATATGTAGAGGCAACAAGAATAAATTAGTTATTCAATCATCACAAAAAAAAAAAAAAAAAATGAGAGGCAAAATAAAGAAATGAGTACCTCAATTATTCGAATTAGATTAGTCATATTTCTAATAATAAGATATCAGAGTTAGAATACTATAGAAAATTAAAGAAAAATAATGAGAGGGAGCTCCCTTCAGTCCAAGCAAAGACATGAAAAAGATGAAATTATCTCCTGCATCATTCACACATTCACCATAGCGTTTCATGTCACCGGTGCTATCGCGTTTGAATGAATGAGTCAGCAGCTAATTCAAATCCCTTTACGCGTCTATGAGTGGACTGAAGGAAGCTCTCTTAAACTATTACTCATATAATAATAATAATAATAATAATAATAATAATAATAATGAAAATTCATGAAAATTAATAATATTACGATATTAAACCGATAGAAAGAAAATCACGTCCCTTGTTTAGTATCTTCAATATTTTCCTGAGATCTTGAAATAGGTCCAAACAAAATGACGAAAAGATAGTGTATGTAGTACTATTTGGTATCTTTAATAACTTGAATTACATTCATTAATTGAACCAAATGCAGAAGTAAAATAAAATGATAACTAAAAGAAAAAACTAAAAGAAAAAGACTAAGTAACACATATTAATCAATAAAAAATCAACATATACTATAAATGAGTCATTGATAATAAATCGTATATATTATGAGTAACATTTTTTTTTATTTTGATGATAATTTTTTTTTATTTTCAGATAATAATTTTTTTAATTTTAAATGATAACTTAATTATTGACTCTTGTAGCTTAGTAAGATAGTTCTAACTAAAAATATATTTTTAGTGTGATTTCAATTAAAAAAAAAATATGGAAAACAACCAAAACACAGTACCCTGATTAAGTAGGACCAATTTGTAAATCCCAGGATGGCATTGCTTAACAATTGAAATGTAATTGTCTTCCTAAATATTATTGGAAGAAAAATAATCCTATAATAATTTAACCCTAACCCTAGCCTGAAAATTCCAAGAGAAAAAATGCAAAAAATAAGATTTTAATTTCTCAGAAACATTATATTATTTTATTTCTGACCCTTTGATTATCATACACAACATATACCAAGATATGAAATATGAACAACACATAAGTTAATCAATACACTGCTATGAAAAACGAATAATCAGAATCAAATATATATATGATCTATGTGATAAAATCAGATCATCATATATATAGTTGGTATATTTATAAGGATAATAATCAACATAAAAAGTAAAAAAATATTGAACTTACTTAACCTTCATTCTCAGATAGTTTTCCAGAAAGGAGACCCTAAAATCAAAAGAAGAAAACACCAGAGAGAGAGAGAGGAGTGAAGAAAAACATGAAGAACTAGAGATAAGTAGTTATTGAGTTTAAGATAAATAAACCACAAACGGAACAAAATAATTTTTTATAAGTAAAAGAAAAAAAAAGGAAACAGGAAGCAGAAATCACGGAAGAGAAACTATGTTAAAGCTGTAGCAAAGAGAGAGAGAGAGAAATGAAGTGTCAATGTCTTCATGAGAGTCAGAGAACAGAAGAAAGCGATTGAAGATCTAACATCCACACACAAATCTGGCAAACCACACTTTTCCAAAATTATTTAAACAAAAATACCATTTTTAACAAAAAAAAAAATAATTCCTTTCAATCATTTCCATCATATATAGAGAATCATGATACTAATTAACACTGCCATTATATATTAAACCCCTTATAATTCATTGCTTAATTAAACTATTTTTTTCTTCTTCTTCAAGGTGAAAAAAAGAAAGAAACTTTCAATAATAAATTATCACATAAAAAAAATAGAAAATCCAAAACCTACCTCTACTATGTATTACTGTGAAAGAAAGGAAGATGAGAGTTGGAAGAACAAAGAACTAAGAAGTATGAGATTTCCTATTACCTTCTTTCTCTTTATTAACTCTCTCTCTCTCTCTGTTCAATGGCATAGCCAGAATCTTCTTTCACTAAACTGTAGAGCACTATTCTTTGATAGGCTCAAACAATAATATGACCCCAAAAAAAAAAAAAAAAAAAAAAAAA
>JASCZI010181930.1:3745-30701 GCA_036250425.1 Stylosanthes scabra
TAAACTAACTACATAATATAATACACTAACCCTAAACTAACACCACTGCCACTAACTTGCTAACCCAGTATAACAACAACAAAAATTCTATTTCACTATCCATATTTAACTAACAACAACATCTCACACAATTAATCATAATGTCAAGAATATTTTTTAAATTTATGCAAAAATACTATAAAAAAATTTAATAAAAGACAAGAACTTACATAATCAGCATTGTTAAATTTTTCAATAATATGCTTCCTAAGATTCACCATTTTTTTTTTCAATTTCAGAAGCTTCAAAGAGAGTTGGAAGTGTGTAAGAGGATGAAGAAGCTCTGGAATCCGTCGATGAGCAAGTGAGCTTCGTTCACTAATGGCTTCCTTTAACTACTCCCCAGCCGTTGGATCAACATCATCTCGCTCCCCAACCGTTGGATTGCATGCAACCAAATCCGTCAAACACGCATTCCAGCACCAATCGGCGCCGTTGATTTAAGGAGAGAGAGAATCCGTCATCAACGGATTCCAAGGAATGCGTCACTGACGGATTCCCATTCGCTCTCAACCGCACGATGGAGATCGTGCTTCATCTAGGCCGTCCATCTTTTCTTTTTTTTTTTATTTAAAGAAAACCCAAATGCGTCAATGACGCATTCCTTTCCGTTTTCAAAAAAAAAAAAAAAACACTCAGGCCGCATGATGGAGATCGTGCTTCATCTAGGCCGTCCATCTTTTTTTTTTATTTAAAGAAAAACCCAATGCGTCATTGACGCATTCCTTTCCCATTTTCAAAAAAAAAAAAAAAAAACTCAGGCCTTCAAACAATCCATCATTGACGGATTTCAAGCCCCCATATTCGTAAAAATCACCCCATTAAGCCCATAACTTCGCATTTCACACATCCTAACCCCATATCAAAAATAATTTACGGAGGTTTTTTATGGGCATAAATTCATGGGTAGTATTTGGGATTCATAAAGCTTAGGGGATGGTAGGTTTGGCGTGGAATGATAAGGCTAGACGGCTAGTTGCATTTTTTGCAACTCCCAAAATAAGGACAGCGGCCTTTCTCTTTCAAGACCTAGGCACAATAGGTCATAATAATAGTAATAACAAAAAAATAATAATACCCAACCCCAATAATAATAATAATAACAATAATAATAATAAATTTTCTATTTAATTCTTTAAGATTTAAAAACTAAACTGTACGAGTTCAAAATTTATAATAAAAAAATCAATATAGAAAAAAACCTAATATTAGCAGAAAAATCAATTATGATTAGTAATTAGTTGAGTCGAGTGTGAGTCATTTATTTTGTTAGAGAGTAAATAATTGTTACAGAGATATCATAAAAATAAGACAATAATAATAAAAACGACATGGGAAGTCTGATCTAATTGGCTCCATGAACAAGTATTAACATGTCCAAATGTTTTCATTATAATTTTTGTATCAAACTTTTTCTTATTATTATTAGTTTGTTATAAGGTGATAACTCCAATTCAGATAATACAGATTTTAAGATGTACATTGAATATAAAAAATGTGGGAATCTTTAAGAAACTAAAAAAAAAAAAAACGTTCTTGGGCTATAGAATTGAAGATAGATCAATGATAAATAAAGGCTATACTATCCATATAATTATAGCTAAGGAGCAAAAAGAGTGTACCATAGAATTAGTAATAAAGTTTTTTCGCTTAATTGAAAATTATATGAAGAATTTATATATATATTTCACACTGAAGGGTATGTGTGAGACTGAAAGGTTTGAGGACATTGATTTGGTGTATGAGCATCACATTTTTATGCTGCATGAAATTGTGAATGAACTTGTAGAAACTTTCTAGTTGAGAATATAATTCCGATCATTTAATTATTTTAACATATAAAAAATAGGAGCACGCTTTGGAATGTAAGATTTTTACGAATCATTGTGTACCTTTGTTTTCTCCATGTACAATGAGAAGACTGTTACTTGTCAGTACTATTAAAGATTCAGATTATTCTTATATTATGAGATACATTTTGAAAAATTTATAAAATTTAAATTCGAAGAGGCTGTCTAAGTACTCATTATTAACGATAATTTTAGATGTACTTTTATTTGACAAAATAAAAGTTTGTTTATATGTTATTTTTCTGTGATGATGGTGAAGAGTTGCATGCAAAACCACCGATACAAATATACAGTCCTTAAATGATTGAAGTGCAATAGGGTTTTTTCAATTAATAGTAAAACGAGAAAATGTTGGTACTACCATCAAGTTATATCAAAGATGAAGCTTAAAATAAGAGGGAAAAAAAATAGAACATAAAACTCGTCAATAACACATACCCAACCCATACACGCTTAATCTATGTATGGTGCATTTTAGCTTCAATGGAAACGAGGCTTTCAGTATATTTGAAAATGGCACGGCATGTGTTGTAATCAGGATTCAACCACATGTTAGGCTCAAGATGGTGGTACAAGATGGTGGTACTTAGTTTTCTTAATTCAACTCAAGATGGTGGTACAAGATGGTGGTACTTAGTTTTCTTAATTCAAAATTTACAGGATCATACAATATTATTCCCGTGCCATGCAAGAACATCACCAGCATATTCACTGAACTCCCTTCTTGATTGGGTCCAAAACAAATGGGGATCGGATTCATGGAATCATGAATCTCCGTTCCAAATAGTGTTCTCCAATCTCTGGAAATTGAGGTGGAGCAAAATTAAGATCTACATGGTGTCTCAAGAGCCACAAAGAAAAATCATGCTTCATCTCAAACACATCAAAAACCAGTGAATAGTACGTAGTTTCGGCTAATGCCAAATGCTGTCGTCCCCCGGACTTTCCAAAATACTTAACCACTTGGCAAACCCCGTTCAGTAATTGGGGAAGGTATTTTCTATGAGCTTGAGGCGGAGGGTTTCGAAATGGAGAAACATGTGGAACTCGGGGCATCCTCCGCACCAGTGGATTCCGCCGTTGCAATAAACACCAGCAGAGGGACTGATCGGTTTAGTGATTGGAATCTCAATGAGTTCACTCCATGAACCGGTCTCAGAGGAGTACACTACACACCTACAGAAAAATGGCGGATTAGGAATAGGAGAATCGGGCTTAAGCTTATTAGGTACAATCCATACGTTCTTAGTGCTGACTACTTGGAAATTTGGAGATCTGGAAGGCTCAAAGGCAAGATAAACACACCATGGAATCACGTGTAGGTATTGTGGTAGAGAAATGAATTCTTTTGTTATTGGATTGCAGACAAAGTGGTGGTCATGCTCATCACCGCAGAGGAGCAAGCCGTTGCAGGAACGAACAACTCTAACGGGGCCGTGGTTCAGAAAAGAGAGGTCGAGAGAATGTGCCGGGAGGGTCATCGCCCCGGTGGTAAGAGGTAGCAAGATGTTTTCGTAATTGTAGGAGCTAATAATAAGGGAAGGAGGAGGGCGGTGGTGCTGATCATGATAGCCGTGAAGGGTGTGCATATGGCGGAATTCTTTATCGGAGATGAGAGAGAGCCAATACTTGGAGACGCATTTCAATCGGAGAAGGATTTTGGTAGGCAGCCGGCCTAAGATATGCCTAAAGAGGTCTATGCTTCCGAGAAC
This sequence comes from Stylosanthes scabra, assembly GCA_036250425.1. NCBI lineage: Eukaryota > Viridiplantae > Streptophyta > Magnoliopsida > Fabales > Fabaceae > Stylosanthes > Stylosanthes scabra. Next base: position 7,347 of record JASCZI010181930.1, read on the forward strand.
TTTCTCAGCCAAAGGAAGCTGGAGTCTGGAAGCGTAACAATGAGGCTCAAATTCAAAAATATAAATAGAGGTAGTTTTCTTTTGGTTTTGGTAGTGCGCCAAAAACATATCCGAATCAATTTTTAATTCATTTCATTTGCATTTGAGTTTTCAAAATTTTACTTGCTTTTTAAAAGATATCCTTGAATTTTGATTGGATATGTATTTCCATTTTAATTGGGTAATATATAAAGATACTTTCTTCTAAAAAAAAAATATATATCTTCTCTCGATTTGGATTTCATTTTTTATTTATTTTAATTGAATAAGAAAATATACGTTCTTAAAAAATATATTTTTCTCTTTACTCTATTTTTAAAAGGATTATGTTAGGTATACATTAAAATACTACTAAATTAGCCATCAATGTATAATGTATAATAAAATACAAAATACACACTAAAAATGAATTACATTATACATATATTTTGTATATTAATGTGTATTATACGCTGATAGTTAATTTGGTGGCTGATTTTAGTGTTCAAATAGAATTGTTGTTTTTTAAATGAGAAAATGAAATAATTTAAAATTTCAAGAGTAATGAATTACAAGGAAAAAAAAAGACTATGAAAAAAATCTAATAAGAATCGAAAAATTAATTTCATAATTAGCTTAAATGTTTGCAGAAAAAATTTGTATCAAAAATTTATTTTTAAAGTTTTTTTTTTAAATTGGTGGAAACTCATGTGTAGTTAATTTCATGTGAAGTTGATATTTAAAATAATTATATTACAATTTAGTTAAATATGTCAAATCATTTAAAGTTTCTTAACAAGCAATTTCACGTGAAGTTGGGGCACGTGAGTATTCACTTTTTAGAATATATCTAGTTATTTTTATTAGATATTTAAATATTTGACCGTGTTACGGAACCAACATTAAGGATGCATTAGGAAGAAAATAAGTCAAATTAGAGGTATCATTCGAAATTAAAAAAATTATTATCCGAAACTAAAAAGGGTTATCGTCCGAAACTAAAAAAATTTATCATCTAAACAGAATAAGTTATCATCCGTAACTTATCTACCCATTACCAACACCACCAACTGCAACCACCTAACCTCGTCATCACTACCATTACTGCTGCCGTCACCTAGTCTTAAACCACCACCAACCACAATCCTCATCAACACAACAACAACAAAAGCGACGATGATGCAGTGGAAAGAAGAAGAAGAAGAAGAATAAGAAGGTAGAAAATGAGGTGAAAGCCAACACAAAGGAAAATGTAGTTGTAGCAGTGGTCCTTGATACCGGACTTGGTGTACTCTGTGAAGCAGCGCTGGCAGTTACGTCGATGAGGACATGGTTGTTTTTGAGAGCGGAAGTCGGTGAGCCACTTGGAGAGGGTTAAGGGAGAGGTGATGTAGATGCAGTGGTCATTGACGTAGATGACAGTTTAAGGGAGGTGGCGGTATGGAGGAGTCACTAGCGTGGGCATTGCGGCGGTGGAGAAAGAGCAATTGCAACAATGACGGTAAAAGAGAAAAAAGTGTTAATTGTTATGTTGGCGGGTGTGTGAGCTCCGTATAGTTATTCTTATATATTTTAGAATTTATTTTTCGTTCATATATTTTTGGTTTACTCTTGGTCTCTTGCTACCATTTTGGTAGTTTATTTATTCTAAAAAAAAGTATAGCAATCCAAACACACAGCTACTAGTGGTGGTGTGAAATATTTTTGACCCAGAAAAGTTTTGACTAAAAGGCGATAGAACGGAGTTGAAGAAGTTTGATTGGGCCAATGAAAGAGTATTAACTATGTTCTACATGTTTTCATTTCGGTTTCCATAACAAGCTTTTTCTAATCATTGTTAGAAATACTCTGACGAGAAGAAAAAGAGCCGAACAATATTCTTGTGTGAAGTCCTAAAATGAAATAGAACTATATAACTATAACTATACGGAATATAACTAAGAATAAATTTTTCTATAGTTATACAGATCTCCTTGAAATCTCAAAACCTCATATCCTCTGTCTTTCTTCATCTGCACAAGGTATTCAATATCAAAGATGAATCTCTAACATGTTCTTCGTCAAAGCATTCAAGCCATGATTAACAGTAGAAAACTACATTCAGCTAATTAAGATTGCATTTGCATCATTTTTGTACATCTATCTATTGTAAGACTGCAATGTCTCCCTGATAGTTTGGAAGGGGAAAAGTCTCAATAACTTGAACAAATAACGAATATCAAACAAGTCAAAATTGCAATAATATCCTTCTTTCATAAACAAGCATTCCAAATGAAAGCAAAAAATCCAATCAATCATTTTTTATGCTCCTCCTTTCTCACACACACTCCTATCCAACCCTCAAAATGTTACTTGATTGTCTCTGGAAAAACTCATAGAATCATAGGCAATCAACCAAGCACACCGCACCTGCCGAGTTTGTAAGCTCACAACCAAAAAACAAGTGATGAATATTCTCAACATCTTTTTTACATAATACACAAATTTTATTATTTTGATCAATAACACCTAATATACATAACCTCTATTTAGTATTGACTTTACTAACTAATACAAACCAAGTAAATAACTCAATTCTCCAAATAGCACTAGCGAAGCTATAACTTGTAATATCCTCTGAAAGTGTATTTACTTTTCTAACATGTTATAAATAAATCCCTAACAAAATTTATTACAAGACAAGGAATATAAAAGAGTCAAACCAACTTTAGCCAATAAATAAACAAATTCAATTGTAACAATATTTGAAATTACTCTTTTTATCCCTTTGTCCCTTTTCTCTTGTTCCTAACACTGCAATTTCACCCACCGCCACCTAACCATGCTAAATGAATTTTAAGTCCTAAATTGTTTTTATTATGTTTCACTTTCAAATATTCTTTTACTTAAATTTTAGATGTTTTAATTGTTTTTAGATATTTCATTTTTAATATTCAAATGTTAGTTTATTTTTTAATTTGTTGGCTGAACCTCCTGTACTTTTCCTATCACAATTATAACACACATTTGATTTCTATTAACTAATTATGATTCAAACACTGACGTAAAAGTTAACAAGTATATTTTTTGGTGACGTAAACTTAACAAATATTTTACTTCAGAAATACAAATATAGGACATGTTCATAAGTGCACTGGAAGAATAATTACATAAATAAATCTAATCACATTTCTATTATTTAATTCATAGTATATAAATACATAAAGCTACTTTTTAACACTAATTGATCGGTCTGTTAATCTTTCAACACTCACCAATTGAAAGTGAGCTCTTGTCTCACTTAGTAAAAAGTTCAACTTAGTTGACTTTGTATGCCTACCTTTTCTTTTTCAATAAATATATCTCTGTATATACTATTTATAACATAAAAAAATATAAATATTAACACAGAAAAATAAAATTTTTATATTAATATTTATATTTTTTCGTGTTGAAAATAATATATATAAAAGTGTACAAGTGATACATATAATATTATCGTATTTTTTAAATTTTTTTTTTCCTCTGAAAAGAACAGTAGTGAAGAATTGAAGCAAACAGACATCTGGTATAATATTGTTGGAACTTGGAGCCTCCCAAGTCACCGATCAAATGCTTCTCAAAACTAATAATTAACGAACAAACATTGTAATGGACCAATTGAACAAATCAATAGGGTCAACATGTCTCAAATTATGATCCTCCACACCCAAACACAGTTACACAAATTTATAAAATAATAATAATAATGAATCAAATACTTTGGTAGAAAGGTAAACCCGAGTTTAATATTAATAATCAAAAGGAGATAAACAAAAACATTAGGAAGAAAGTTACAAAATTCAAAATGTGGGTCAGATTTTGATCCGATCCACCTTGTTGATAAGTCAATCTCCACTAGTTTTTCTTTTCTTTAGAATAATCAAGGAATGAAATTTTCCCCAACCGCAGTAGTTGTGTACATAGTTGACTATTTGAAAAAATATAATGCTAATTGCTAAGCATAAGAAAGAAATTAAAATGTCAATTTTTAATTTTGAATAAAGGAAAATAGGGCACTATTTTGGCCGGCCCAAATTCATTACGGACATCTGCAAAATGATTCCCTTTGCAGGGACGAGTAATCCACCAAACAGTCCAATCCCTTACGGATCAAATAACAATCCATAATCCCACCAAATCCACACGAGATCAAGATCATATATGAATTGATCCTGTACGAATTTAATCCAAAAATAATACGGATCATCACATGTATATAAAAGGGGAGATCAGCTCTCCCCAAGTACGTCATTCTAAACCCTACCCAATTGGTGTACGTGTGAGTGTCCCTAATCCTAATTTGGAAACTCTCTCTTAGTGCACTACCAACCTTTTCATAGAAACTTTCAGCCTTCGTTCTTGGCACATCGGTTACACCGAGAGTCCCAAACCCTTGAAAGTACATTTTGTACATTGGCACCGTCTGTGGGAAGTCACCTTTGCGTAGCCAGTTTGTGATGGTAGACCAACAATAAGAAGGTATAGTTTACACTGATCACTCCGGTGACGAGCAACACCGGAATCAGCTACACCAAAATCTGAACTTTAAGGGGTTGACACACAGGGGTTGACGACACAAATCTGAACTTTCAGGCCCCCAACCCCACGTCACGAATCCCGAAACCAAAAGAATTCAAAGCACCGTCAATAGGCGTTAGTCCGGTGGTAACAGCCGCAATCGGGATCAGCGACGAACTCCATCTCCGCAACCTTTTAGAGTCATAGGCTCGAACGATCACTGAATTAGCCAAGAACTGACACACCACATGAAATTCAAGAATATCAAAGGGATAATGAAAGGCTTCGAAACTCTAAACGTCGTTCCATATCTCGATCGCGTTCTCCCCCAAGGCGTCGTTCCCGGTGATGTACGGGCATCTTGATTGGTTTTCTTCATTGATCTTGGGAGTAATTCAGTTAGTTTTTGATAGATTTTCAAGCATACCCATTATCATATAAGTTCTTTGAGTACTTTAAACGTGATTATTTTGCAGAATACTTGAAGAAAAATAGAAGAAAACTTAGGACGCCGCAAGAAAGCTCACCCTAGAAAAGAAGAAAGGGAGTTATATGCCAAAGTGGCATTGAACGCCCATAAAAAGAGAAGCAGCCTTGACGTTAAATGCCCATATGGCGTTCCACGCCAAGAAGGTGAGCAACAGCTTCAGCGTCCGACGCCAAGATGGCATCGCACGCCCATATGAAAAGAAATCAGAGTGGCGTATCACACCAAACTAAAGTGGCACGCTGGGACAACATTGAAGCAGAGCAGTGTGGCACGTCGGCTCGGCGTTGCACGCAAAAGCCAAGGAAGCAGAAGCTGGCTTTGCACTTTAATTTCAATGTTCACACTAGCCCATTAGCAAGCAAAGTGGCGTTGCACGCCCAGCCCAAGTCTCACGTCACTCTCCCCACATCAAGCCTCTGTTTTTGCTTTCAATCATGTCCCAAAGCCCACTCAAATACCGAAGGCCCCAATTACTTGAATCATTGAAGATTTTAAGAATTTGATTAGGAATTTGTTAAGTACTTTTGAATTTGAATTTAATTTGTAATTTGGTTTTAATTAGATTAAGTATTAGATATAAATAGGAAAAGAACTACAGGGTTCAACATTTAGTTTTTACGCATTATTAGAATCCTAGTTTTAAAACTTTTGAGAATGAGTAGCTAAACTCTTTTAGTTGAGGATGTGGAGCTCTGTTCATCCCGGCACAAACGTTTAATTCAAGTATTGCTTTCTTCTGTTGTATTGTATTGATTAGATTCAAGGATTTGGTTTAAGTTCTTCTTCACAAAGAATTAGGATTACTGAGAGGTAAACTAATTCTATCTGAATTGTTTTTGGGTTTGGGAACGATATCCACTCACCAGGGTATTAATTGTGATCTGGTGCACTTTCCGAAATTGAATTCGCAGGAATTCTTCGGGTATCAAGTTTTTGGTGCCGTTGTCAGTGATTAATAAGAAATTAACAATATAGTGGTTCGCAAGAAAAACAACACCAGCTGAACAGAACATAAAAACAATTAAGGAAGAAAATAAAACCATAGATGAACTCACTGCTAAATGATATGTGATCAGACAGTATGCAATGTATTTATAACAGCGTAACTCTAACTAACTAACTAACCATCTAACACCAATATGCAATCAATAATTTAGCAGTATGTAACAAGAAATCATGACATAGCTGGAATACGTTTGAGTACGAAAAGGAGTCGTTGAATATTTCGAGGGAACTATAAGTGTACTACAATTAATAAACATTTAAAGGCCTTTTGACTTGAAGGCATTCCATGTCAGTTTTTTGTTTTTCAATTTCTTGTACATCACAATAAAAAGGTAAAAAAGACAAATAATATAATCGATACGAACCACGGTTGTAGATTATGATACCCGATCAAAATAAGTGAAAAGGAAGTGCCTAATTTTGAACATGGTCAAATGATAAAGGAAAAAGTATTATAGGAATAAGTAATGCATATTGAATTTTATTTAAAGATGACAACTTTTTTACACACAGCAAAGTCGGGTCAAGACCAACTTGTTGCTGACTCAATGTAAATAATACAGTATCAACTCTTTCAACGGTTTTTCACTCCCACAAATACATTCTCCCTGATTCGTCCATATGGTGACCTATCCTTAAATTTCTATCATTTTACATATGCAGATAAAAACTTCAAATTTAGAACTCATCAAATATAAACAAACGAGAAAGACACCAAATAAAAAATAATACAGAAATGAAAAGCCATAATATATAAGATTAAGCTAAAGATGGGAAGCATGACGACTAAAAAATGAGTGATGATTTAATTTTGATACAAGGCTTCTGCTTCCCAACTATAACCATCTTCATTGAGCGCTCCATCATCCTAGCAAATTCTCTATGGATTGAAATGGTGATTCATTCCCAATGGTTCAGTTCAATTGAAGCTTGTCATGTCTTCTAGGAATTACCCTCAAGAAATTTGAACCGAGTGCATAATTAGGTTCTTCCTAAAGTTAAACCCCATTTTGGTCCATGAGATTCGCGGTTCGCACCAAAATGGTCCCTGAGATTCTAATTGCATTATTTTGGTCCCGAGTTTAAAAAAATTACACCAAATTGGTCCCTAATCCCCATTTTCGTCTAATTTTTGCTAATTCGTGAGTTAAGTGACAATTTCCTTACACGTTGAACAACATGAAACAACGTTGTTTCATTTTTGAAGTTAAATTGCTATTAAAAATGACGTCATCTAATATATAACTCATTCATAACCTTTCCAGTTATGCTTCTTAAGTATTACACAATGTCATTTTAATGACTATTTAGCACCATAAATGAAGAGACGTTGTTTCATATTGTCCAACGTAGAAGGTAGTTACCGTGTCACTCACAAAATTAGCGAGAATTATACGAAAATGGGAGGCAGGGACAAGTTTGGTGCAATTTTTTCAATCTGAGGGATCAAATTAGTGCAATTGGAATCTCATGGACTATTATGGTGCAAGCCGCAAATCTCACAGACTAAAATGGGGTTTAACTCGTTCTTCCTAATGTATAAATATTGCAGGACACTTGAAGTTAATAAAGGAGGTGTTCAGAGAGAGACTCCTCCAAGTAGCTGCAGCGAGTAATCATTTCTATTTTTGTAGTGCGTCTCATTGCAGTGCTTGGGTTTACATCATATTCTCAAAAGAGCAAGAAAGTTGCTATCAAGAAAGAAAAGCCAAGCTTCTACCGTTTGTCTGTGCTTTTTTCTAGGCAGAGATTGGAACCGTTCAGAAACAATGGTTCAAGTCAGATCCTGCCATTTAACTTATACAGTATAAATTTTGTCTTTGTTTGGGTAAAATTTTTAACTCGTTTTGACGATGGTCAAGAGAAAAAAACTGCTTGGCGTTTATATAAAGCTATGGAAGCATGTGCATTAATAGCCCAACAATGCATCCCAACCATGCATCAAACATTAACCAACACCAGTACACAACTTTTGGGGCTTCTCCAGTGACAAAAAAGCATAACGAAATAAGAATAGAGAAAGCTGAAATATTCTTTTGATATTATTGAATTATAAACGTTTTTTAATACAAGGTGTGATAGCTAATATATAGCTAAAAGAGAGAGTGAAGGGAGTTAGTTGTGATTCTCATAACAATAAGTAACAGAAAATAGTTATGACTAATCTCTCACTAATCCCAACAGATTCTGTTACTTAACAAATCAAGTAATTGCTTTGCTGTCACTTAGTACACTATTACCCTCCGTCAAACTCATGGGTACACAAGTTGTAACCTTGAGTTTGATGCAAAATTTGTCAAAAGAAGGAATGGATAATGGCTTGGTGAAAATGTCTGCAACCTGTGCATTAGAAGGAACATGGACAACATGATTTTTCTTGATTTACACGTTCTCTCACAAAGTGCAAGTTGAGTTCAAAGTGCTTTGTTCTACTATGTAAAATGGGATTTGGAACCAACAGGACAGCACTATTATTGTCACAGAATATGGTTGGAACAATGTTGGATGAGCGGCGCAACTCTTGAAGCAAATGCTGAACCCAAATCACTTCTGAATCTGTATCTGCTAGAGCTTTGTATTCTGCTTCTGTGCTTGATCTGCTCACAGAATTTTGTTTCCTGCTAGACCATGAGACAAGGTTTGCTCCCAAGTAGATGCCATAGCCACCAGTTGATCTCCTGTCATCCACATCAGAGCCCCAGTCTGAATCTGCAAATCCAAAAATTCTGAGATTAGAACTTGCATTAAAAAGAAGACCCTTGTCAATACTGCTAGTCAAATATCTCAATATGCGTTTAACACACTTCCAATGAGAATTTAGAGGTCTATGCATGTATTGGCTGACTTTATTGGCAGAGTATGATATTTTAGGTCTAGTGTATGTTGCATATTACAATGAACCTACAATAGACCTGTAAAGAGAGGGATTTTCAAACAAGTCATCCCCTTTGGCAGAGTTTAATATTGCTAACCATAGGAGTAGAAACTCCTTTGGCATTATCCATACCAGATTTAGTTAATAATTCTCTAATATACTTGGATTAAGATAGGTGATAAGAGTTAGGAGTTAACTTAGTTTCCTCTATTCCAAGAAAATAAGAGAATTCACCAAAATCTTTCAAAGAAAAAATACTATCTAATTGAGCAATGGTAGATTGTATGGCAGAAGGATTGTTACCAGTAATTAATATGTCATCGACATAAACTAAAATATACAATATGAGAGTACCATGATGTTTGATGAATAGAGAAGGGTATGATCGTGCCCTCTTGAAGCCAAAGGAATCAAGAGTAGAAGAGAGGTTAATAAACCAAGCTCTAGGGGCCTGTTTTAGGCCATAGATTGATTTGTTAAGCTTGCATACCTGATTACTTGTTCCTTGGTAAAACCCATGAGGTTGTGTCATATATTGTAACTCAGCTAAATCACCATTCAGAAAAGCGTTATTGAATTCAAATTGTCTAATTTGCCAATGAAAAGATAAAGCGATGGTTAATACAACCTGAATTGTGGTTGGTTTAATAACTGGTGCAAACACCTGATCATAATCCATACTAGAAACTTGATTATTACCCTTAGCCACTATATCTCATGATGCTGTCGTTAGGATGTCTTTTGATGGCAAAGATCCAGTGACAACCAATGACTTTAGTAGTGGGAATAGGATCAACCAATGTCCAAGTATTTGCTTTCTTTAATGCATTAAGCTCTTCTGCCATGGCCTTGTGCAAGTGAGGTGAGGCTATAGCTTTTGAGACAGAAGAAGGAATATTATTCACTAGGTCTTCTTCTAATAAGACAGCAGCAGTGAGGATCTTAGACTCAGTGATTCCAGATTTTGATCTTGTCTGCATTGGGTGTCTGTTCTGAGTACGAGGAGTTGAAGGTTAATTGCCAAGTTGGACAACGACTCCTCCAATAGGAATGCTGTCAGAATGTGATTCTTGATGAAGAGGAGATTGAGGGGTTGCAGGGTCAGTGTCAGAATTGGTGTGTATGGGAAGAGAGGTAGAAGGTGTAGTTGTAGAAGTAGATGTGGTTTCAGATTGAAAAGGGGCTAAATTTAAAGTTTTAGGTTCAATAGAAATTTCAGTGATGATAGGTGTAGCATTTGTGTGTGTGGTATCAGGAATGTGTTGTGGAGGGGGCAAAAGTAATAGTTGGTAAGTTTAATGAAGTATGAGGAAAATGAGTCTTAACAGATTATGGTGGTTGGGTTGAAAAAAGTTCAGCATAAGAAAAATGATTTTCATAAAAAAGAACATACCTGGTTATAAAACTTTTCATCTTTTGTAAGACACTTGTAACCTTTATGATGTGGTGTATATCCAAGAAAAAGAGCAAGTTGAGATTTGAAATCAAACTTTGTAGAATTATAAGGTTTAAAACAAGGGAAACAAGCACATCCAAATACTCTTAAGAAAGAATAATCTGGAGGTTTATGATTTAGAAGCTGAAAAGGAGACAAATTGTTAGTATTAGGAAAAGGCAGTCTATTTATGATATATGCAGCAGATAAAAAAGCATCATCCCAATGTGTTAATGGTAAAGAGGCCTCAGCAAGCATAGCTAAACCAACTTCAGTAACATGTCTAAGCTTACGTTCAGCTCTACCATTTTGTTGATGTGTATAAGGACAAGAAAAACGATGAGTAATTCCATGGTGAGCAAGATATTCAATAAAGGAAGAAGAAAGATACTCCCTACCATGATCACTCTGTAGAGCTTTAATCTTATGATTAGTGTGATTTTCAATTTCCTTTTTAAATTGAATGAAAGCCTGTAAAGCCTGAACTTAGTATTAAGTAAGTAAATACATGTGTATCTCGTAAAAGCATCAACAAGGGAAATATAATATCTGAAACCATGATAAGATGGCATGGGAAAAGGACCCCAAATATCAGAATAAACAATTTCAAGAGGTGCAGAGAAATTAAAATCATCAGATTGAAAAGGTAAAAAATGCATCTTAGCTTAGCAGTAAGAATCACAAAGTCCATTATTTATTAATTTGGAAAGAACAAGAAGATTACAATGTCTCGTCACATTCTGGAAAATTTTGCTAGCACAATGACCTAATCTTTTATGCCAAAGAGTATAAGAGTTAGATTGTGCAGCATTAACAACAAGTGAAGAAGAATCAAAATTTGTAAAACTACAATCAACAAGAGAACAAGAAATAGGTGATGTAACAGCAGTATGATCAAAGGTGTATATTCCATTTTTAGGTGCTCCTTGAAGCAATATTTCTTAGGTTTTCTGAGATTTGACATAGCAAGCATCAGAATAAAATTCAAAATAACAATTATTATCAACTGTGAACCTGTAAACACTTAGTAAATTATTAGTAATATCAGGAACAAGAAGAAGTTTATCTAATAGAAAATGTTTTTTATTTGAAATATTAAGAAGATATATGTAACCAATTTGGGCTGATATTGCTGCTAGTTCCATTACCAAGAACGAGTTAATCTTGGCCATTGTAATTTGTAGATGCTAAAAGATAATCAGAATTGGCAGTTGTGTGATGACTTGTTGCACCATTATTTAGGAGCCAAGAAGCATCTGTCAATGATGAAGGAGTAGGAAGACAGGCTTGAGGATTGTGATAGGTTGCTGATGATGGTTAAGGTTGAGAAGTTGAATTATTCTGAGCTGTAGGTATTGGTTGTTGAAAATTTTGATCAAAGCGATGAAAGTAATTGATCACAGTGTGTCCAAATCTGTAACATAATTGATATTGTGGCCTTGAATCTTTTGAAGAAAATTTGCCTCCTCTATTGAATCTTCCTCCTCTGACAAAGTATTCAGTGATCTGAGTCCAAAGTTGATGAGCAAATTGACAATCAAGGAACCGATTCTTGGAGGAATCATCCATGAGGCATATAACCAAGTCATGAGAAAATCATCTTTTTGCATCCATTCTGTGTAAATCTTTGATTCAGTGCCTGTAGCTTTAGCAGTTTTATTCTCGAATTGAGGTGGCACTTTGTGAGGAAGAAGATGATCGCCCAAAGCGTTTCTATTGATGACATGCTTAGCAAGTTTTTGCCATGTCTTGAAAGAATTCTCAGTGAAAGGAGCAAGAACTGGTGCTGTGAAATTGTTTGAAGAAGAGAATAAAGAATTCGGATATGGTATGAGCACAGCCATAGAAATGTGTTTAACATACTCTTGATAGCATAACAGAAAAGCAGAACAAAACAAGAAGAAAGAAAGCTGAAATATTCTTTTGATATTATTGAATTATAAATGTTTTTGAATACAAGGTGTGATAGCTAATATATAGCTAAAAAAAAGAGGAAAGAGAGTTAGTTATGATTCTCATAACAATAAGTAAAAAAAAAAAATAGTTATAATTAATCTCTCACTAATCCTCACAGATTTTGTTACTTAACAAATTAAGTAATTGCTATGCTGTCATTTAGTACTCTATTATCCAGACTTTAGGAGCTTGGCAGGCCCGCATATGATTTAATAAAATATTGACTATTTTTATAGTATTAAGAATTAAAACATTTAATTTTTTAAATTAAAAATTTTAAAAATGTGATATTAACCACCAGAGATGACATGTGGCATGTTCAAATCCTCTTTTAATATGATCTTAGATCTTAGATAGTGGTGTGCGCTTCGGAACACCACTACCACTACTCAAAGTCTTTTATGCATAAATAAACAGGAAAATTTTCTAAAACAAAATAAAATAAAATTTTATTTCCAACAACAAATTAAAAAATCTTTAAATATACATTAACAACTTTGTTTTTGTGCCATATGGCACAAAAGTAAGTACAATTTATTGTATGGCGAACTTGCTTTTGTTTTTTGAATTTTGAACCAAGTTCATCCCATTGTGCCCCGAATTTATACCAAACACTTAATTTCTTTTAGTTTCTCTCTCCTCCACTTCTCCATGAGCAAGTGATCTTCCTTCTTTACTTTTCTTTTATTTATTATTTATTTAATTTTATTTATTTATTATTCAGTTAGTTTGTTTTGTTTTATTTAATTTATATAGATAGTTTTATTATTTATGTAATTGTATTTAGTTAGTTAATTAGTTTTGTTTTATTTATTTATTCTATTTAGTTTTATTTATTTGTTTAGTTTAATTTTATTTATTTTAGGTAGCTTTATTATTTATTAAGTTTTATTTATTTGTTTTGTTTAATTTTATTTCTTTAGGTACTTTTTTTATTTATTAAGTTTAGAATTTTAGTGTTAAACTACCTAAATAAATAAAACTTAATAAATAATAAAGCTACCTAAAATAAATAAAATTAAACTAAACAAATAAATGAAACTAAATAAAATGAATAAATAAAACAAAACTAATTAACTAACTAAATACAATTATATAAATAATAAAACTACCTATATAAATAACTAAAACAAAATAAACTAACTAAATAATAAATAGATAAAATTAAATAAATAATAAATGAAAGAAAAGGATAGAAGGAAGAACACTTGCTAAGAGAGGAATGGAAGAGGGAGAACGAAGAAAAAAAATTTGATGTGACTTTTGTCATGAAGTTCGTCACACAATATGTTGAACTTGGTTCAAAATTCAAAAACTAAAAGTAAGTTCGTCATACAATGAGTTGTACTTACTTTTCTGCCATATAGTATGCCGAATTTGGTGCAAAATTTAAAAAAAGAAAAATTGGATATGCGTATTTAAAGACTTTTTAATTTATTAATGAAAATAAAATTTTATTTTATTTTATTTTAGAAAATTTTCCAAAATAAACACTCTCAGAATCTCACCTTTAACCACTTTTACATCAATTAATTTGTTCACACCATGCATGGAAATATGGCACCATGCAAGTGGGTTTATAACGCAACTTATTCTTAACTCCATTTACATACTTTATTATTGATTTGCTTGTGTCAGGAGGACTACTCCTCCAAGTTAAGTATTCTAAATATAATATTTAAACTTCAAATTCAACCGTGAAACTATATGAATCGTGTTAATATACATTTAGCCATTTAAAAAATATATTTTATTTATTTTAAATTTTAAATTTTAAATTATAAAATTGATTAATATTGACTACTAAAAGTTTGTTCTAATATTTTTTTTTACAATTAATTTGGTAATAAAAGTTAAAAAAATATTAGTATTAGTTAAACAATAATTCTAGATGAGCAAGTTGTTTTACCAACCAAGTGGTTAACCAAGCAAACTACAACACGCGCTCTTTTACCTTAATAAAACGCCAAACCAAGTGCTTTAACCAAGCAAATAACCAATCAAATCTGTTGCTTTTCGTTTTTCATTTTCTTAGTTTTATTTGCTTGATTCATCATCGTTTTTGGCTTCCTCTGTTGTTAGATTTCGTTCTGCAACTTTCATCGTCGTTTTCTTCTTCGTTTTCTGTTGTTAGAAGAAGAAGAAGATGATGATGATGATGATGATGATGATGATGCAGATGTAGACATGAAAGAAGGAATGAATGAAAGAAAAAGAAGAAGAACAAGTAGAAGAAGATGCAGATGCAGACTTGGAAGAAGGAAAGAAGGAAGGAAGGAAGAAGAAGAAGATTTTATTTCTGCGCATTATTGCTTTCTGTTTCTGCGCAATGGTGCTTTCTATTTCTGCGCATTATTGCTTCATATTTCTCCATACAGCAACAATAACAACAACAAAATAATAATAGCAATATAAAACAGAGAAGAAGAAGAAGAAGAAGAAGAAGAAGAAGAAGAAGAAGAAGAAGAAGAAGAAGATGATGATGATGATGATGATGATGATCATGATGTAGATGCAGACATGGAAGAAGGAAGGAAGGAAAGAAAAAGAAGAAGAAGAAGTAGAAGAAGATGCAGATGCAAACCTGGAAGAAGGAAGGAAGGAAGAATGGAAGAAGAAGAAGAAGAAAAATATTTTATTTCTGCGCATTATTGCTTTATGTTTCTATGCAATTTTGCTTTCTATTTGTGCGTATTATTGCTTTCTGTTTCTGCGCAACTTTGCTTTCTATTTCTGCACATTATTGCTTTCTATTTCTGTGCAATGCTGCTTTCTATTTCTGCTCATTATTGCTTTCTATTTCTGCGCAATTCTGCTTTCTATTTCTACGCATTATTGCTTTCTTTTTCTGTGCAATGTTGCTTTCTATTTCTGTACAGCAACAACAACAATAGCAGTAGCAGCAACAACAACAACAACAACATAAAACAGAGAACAAGAAGAAGAAGAAGAAGAAGAAGAAGAAGAAGAAGAAGAACGACAGCAATGTAAAGTAGAAAATAAAAAGAAGAAGAAGAAGAAGAAGATGACATGGCAGATGAAGAAGAAGAAGAAGAAGAAGAAGATACTGATATGGAAAAAGAAGATGACGACGACGACAGAGGTGGAAGAAGAAGAAGAAGAAGAAGAAGAAGAAGAAGAAGAAGAAGAAGAAGAAGAAGAAGAAGGTGTTGGGCAGAGTGTGAAGATGGGGCAGTGCATGAAACACACGCTCCTTAATGGTGAGAGTGGAATTGGTATAATAAATTCACTTTGTTAACCACTTGGTTAGTAAAATCACTTGTTCAAATAGTGGAACTGATTCACACATCCTTTTAATAAACACTCATTTTACACTCGTATAAAAATACTTTTATTATTAATTAATTATACAGTCCCGCTATTTCCACACCCTTTTACTAAACACCAAATTGACATCCTTTTGAAAATACGGTAACTACTTGTTTGTTAATTGCATTTGGTCTATTTTGACTACTAAAATATATAATTAATTAATAATAACAGTATTTTTATACTGGTGTAAAATGAGTGTTTATTAAAAGGATGTGTGAATAGCATTATTCTTAATTATATATTTTAGTATTTAAAATAGACCAAATACAATTAACAAACAAGCAGTTACCGTATTTTCAAAAGGATGTTAATTTGGTATTTAGTAAAAGGGTATGAGAATAGCGGGACTGATGACACAAATATATATTTGTAACTTAATCTTGCATATATGAGTTACGGATGATAACTCATATAAATTTTGAATAATAACTTAGTTATCGATTCCTTAATGACTCTTAACGTTGGATCGATAGTATTATTAAAAAGAAATATGACAAGTATCATAACATTATTTTTTTAATTTTAAAGACATTTGTATTAAGTGCTCAATAAATACATTAAATACATAATACATACTTTAGAAAAATGCAAGTCAGACAGGGACATTGAAGTTACCATTCATATCCACATCGGTAGTTGCCTCTCGAAAAGAGGGAATTGCCCATTCCGTTAGTCGTATCACTTCATTAATTACCTATTTACCAATCATAATTAATTTAATAACTATAATTACCACTCAAGTAGTACTCATATTGCTAGGGAATTGACTATTTGGAATTTGATTCTCAAACCTTTTTATTTTTTTTCGCTTTATATATTTTAGGTGCTTCATGATTTACGGTAATCAAGAGCAGATTCAGAAAAATTATCTTAGAGGACCAAAATATATATAATATAAAATAAAGTCATATAAATAAATTATATAATCTCAAATATATTAAAAATACTAATAAAAAATATGTATATCTTTAACGATGAAGTAGTACATAACAGTTTTTCATATCATAAAATTTATCAATAATAAAATCTGTGTCAAATCTTTCGATAATTTTTTTAATACAAATCAAAAGTCAATTAATAAAAAATTCATCTTCTATTTTATTTATGAGTCTATTCTACAAAATATTTATTGCCGATTATACTAGTTGAAATAAGTAAAGTTAATATACCAAACTAATCAAATGATCAATTAAAGGATATATTAAAAACTTTTCGATCTTCATTAACACTTGGCGTGATAAAAAATAATAGTGAAACAACAGAGTGAGATTAAAAAATAATTCATATATTTGCATTGATTTTTGAATTTTAATTAAAGTTGTTAATAATTTTGAAATCTTAAAGATAAAAAATATATGGACTAAACACTTTTTAAATATTTTATTAGACTTTTAATTATCAAAAATAAATAATATTTAAATAAGAATTTTAGTTTAATTATTAATATAAAATTATTTTTAAAATATAATATTATATCATATATTATTAATTTATCATTACTACTAATTATTGTTGTAAAAAGTTGGGGCCATCGCCTTTACATCCCAACGTAGGTCCGCCCCTAACGATAATTCAATTGTTTATTTCAATATGTATATATTTTAAATTATTTTATAATTAAAATTAACGACTAAGAATAATAAATTACCATAAACTCCGAAGTACTTAAAATGCTTCCTATATTTTATAACGCTCTTATAAATATTTTATAAAAAAATAATTTGAAGTTTTAACTTATAAATTTAATAATAAATCTAATAATTTCTAAATTAACTTTTAATTTTTATTATTTTAAAATTTTAGTAGAGCATTTTCTAAAATATCTACAATTACCTTCTTAAGGTAAGTCATTTTCTTAATTTCTTCCATGCTTAAATATTTTTGTGAAAGTGGCCTTGACTTCAAGATCTCTTCCTGTTCTTCCTACAAGATAAAAACACACAACAACAAGAAAGTTTATAGCTATAATCATTAATATATATGTCTCTATTATTTTCTCTGAAGAACTGATTTTATAATATGGAAAATCTTAAGAGTTTGTTTATTTTTTATTTGAAAATAAAAAAGTTCAGTATAAGATAAAGAAAATAATAATAAATTTTAGTATAAAAAAATTAAAAGAATGACTGTCTAGAAAACTTGCACAAATAAAAGGATTAAACGTTTTATTATTTGATATAAAAAATTCGATTGTTTTAATAACAAATAATTTTATTAAAAAGGTTGATAGTCATAATTTAGCAGTCATTTTAGTTTTTGTTTTCATTTATTAATTGCTATTAAATTAAATACATAATATTAGATGTTATAAATATATAATTATAAATAAATATTATTTATATAAAATTATAGATATTAATTAAATTAAATATAATAATTTTATATTGTGACTTCCTGTCATTACTTAAATTTTATTCAAAATAGGAGAAAGAAAAATAACGATGTGGATACGACAACAAATAATAATTTAATAGAAAAATGATTTAAAATTTTAATTTATAAATTTAATTATCTTCTTGATAGTTATATTTAAATTCTTTAATCTTTTATCATTATTTAAGTTTTTTTTTATCATTATTTAATTTGATAACTAAGTTCTAATATTGTTAAATTAAACCCATATATATTAAAGAATATATGCAATGTAACAAGTTATATTTGATACGAGCGTCGTATTTTACGCTCGGCAAGTCAGACTAATCTCTTACATTTGATTGAGTGTCATTTTTGGAGATTTGATATGATCACATTTTTTTTCTATATATAAATGCCGCCTTAAAATTCGAATTCGGAATTAGACACTTAACCAACTGAATAAGCTACTTGCTAGGAGATGTGGTACGTATCAAGTTATATATATACTCTAAGGGTGCGTTTGGGAAAGAGACTGAGACTGAGAGACTAAGACTGGGGGACTGAAACTGAGAGACTGAGACTGAAATAGATTTGTGTATTGTGTTTGGTTTAAAATTAATTAGATATAAAGACTGGAAGATAGAGATTAAACTAAGTTGATGGAGCATAAATAAAGGTTAGTATTGGAAATTATGATGTTGATTGAGGGTATTTGAATAAAAAAATATTATTAAAGTTTCAGTTTCAGTCCCCAGTCTCCCAGTCCCTCCAATTTGGAGGTACTGAAAATACTGGAATTCTAGGGACTAAGACTGAAATTTTAGTTCCAGTCTTTGTCCAACAAACACAATACTGAGTCTCAGTCTCCCAGTCTCAGTCCCAGTATTCAGAACCAAACGCACCCTAAAGGAGATGTCCTGAAAAGCAATAATCAAGATGAAGGATAATAAAGATTGAGAATCAAATTGATTACCTTGGCTTTGTTGAAGGCGAGCGGGTTCTTTGTGAGATATACCATTGACCACATCGTAACCGTTGCTGTACTTACATGGCCAGCCAATAAGAACAATACCAACATGTTAACAATGTCTTCACCCTTCAATTTTCTACCATTCACATCCTCCACTTCCAGAAGAATATCCACGAGATCTTTTTTCTCTCTCACTTCACTGCCATTTTTTATCATCAACTTCCTTTCCTCCACAATCGATTGAACTATTTCTTCCACCTTCTTACGATTCTAATAATTATACGCATCACATGCAAAACAAGGATATATTACTATCTATTACCCTTGCTCGAATTATTCTTTTAAGAAAACGAGAATAAACCTTTCATATCAGAGAAGAAGGATACATAACAAATTAATTGAAATTTTAAATTAAATATGAAAGTTAATAAATATATTGTATATATAACAACAACTAACCTTAAGTGCTTTATAATGAGTAAAGCCAGGGAGATTAATTGGCCAAGAGAACAAGGCATCATCAACAGCACAAAACAAATCTTCAATTTGTTTGATTGTATCATGGTGATGGTAAGATCCTATGAAAATGTGAACGATGAATCTTAAGGAGAGAGCCATGGTCTCCTTGAACGCCATAACAGGTTGTTTCGTACTTCTCCTCGCCATTCCTTCCAGCGATTCAATCACAGTGTCCTCCATTCTATCTAGAAACTTGGCTAAACCATTGTAGCCCATAATGGGGGCAGTGATTAGTCGCCGGAAGCGCCTGTGTTCTTCGCTGGACACATCATTTAATGGTGACTGTGCCACAGTCAAAGTGGTTTCCGGATAAGCTAGCTTAAATTTGTTTTCATCACTATACACTTTTCTGCATGCCTCTAACGTGTACACAACGATTCCAGGATTCATGAATAAGTGTGTTTTGTACATACCAGCTTTTCCATATCTAAAAAGTGACAATAACTAAAAATTGTTAGAGCTTCATATGTTTGGTTTTGGTTGCGGTGTTTAATTTTAATATAATATGTGTTTAAATTTTAGTTAACACAAAGAAGACAAATTCCAGCCAATGAGCCGTAGTATTAGGAATAGAAACAGACGAGACTTATCAGGAGTCTTAGGTCTAGCCTAATTAATAAATAAATAAAGCCTTTTAACTTAAAGAGATTAAGTTTAGGCTCTGTGTAAAGTCTATAAAATCTAACAGGCTAATCTATTTATATATATAATAATATAATAATTATTTTATTATTTAAAAGATAATTTGTTAATTTTTAAATAAATTAAAGAGATATAATTTATCAATAATTTTTTTTTATCTTCTAACCATATAAAAAAAAATTAATACATACTTATAATTACTGAATAAATATATATATATAAAAATCATAACATAAGCTTTTTTATTTAGTAAAATATTATTTATTTATAGTTATAATTTTTTTATTTTTTATTAATTATTTCAATTTATTTTTTAGTAAGCTTAAACAAGCTTCGAGTCAGGTCAGACTTTTCGAACACGTCAGGCCAGGTAAAATATAAAGCTTTTAACAGGTAATAGACTAAACATAGGCTCAATACATATGATTCAGGCCTGGCCTGTTTAGACCGAAGCCTGACCTAGCCTGTTCCTACTTAGTATAGATCTCGAATTTGAATCTTCCCAAATCTATCTTTGCTAAAAAAAATAAAAATACAAATACAAAAATCTAATTTACCTTTTTTTTAAAAAAAAATAAAAATAAAACAACAATAATCAAAATGAATAAAAAACACTAATTCAGTATCCCAGTATTTTTATTTATGGTTAAATTACCAAATACGATTTTATGTCTCTCGCGTTCAAATATTTGAAAACATAATTAAACACATATTCATAGTAGATAGTAGAACATAGTAAAGAGAAAATAAATGATACAGACTTGGAAACAAGATCGTTGAGGAATAAATCAGGATGGGCATTTCCAGATCTCAAGTGTTTGATGGTTTTGCCAATAAGAGGCCAACCCATGTCACCAGGAGGCAGCAAACGATGCTTGCGTCCCAGCTTAAAATCATAATACCATTCATTCACTCTTCTCCCAAATGTGTTTATAACACAGTAACATGCCAACAGTATCGCACCACTCATCCAAACCCAACTTGTTAGCTCCATTTCCATCCCCAGTTTCTTGACTTTACTCTCTCTCTTTCGGAGAATTGCTCCTCCAAGTCTTTTCTATATATACTACTATTGAGTAACAACACCACGTGTGATCATCCAAATTTATTATATATATTTTTTATCGTAGATATTAATATTAAAAATATTAATAAGAATATAATATTAAATTACTAATTAATAATATGAAAAATTGATGATAAAAAATAAACAATAGTCAAAATAAATTAAAATTGATCCGCATCTATATATTTAAGAACACTAAGATCTCTTAATATGCCTAAATCATATTCATATAAAAACTGAATTGGATTTTCATGAAAACAGAAATAGATTTTGAATAAAAATAAAAACGGATTTTGAATTGAAACAGAAACGAATTTTCATATATAAAAATTGAATTGAATTTTCATGAAAATAGAAACAGATTTTGAATAAAAGTAGAAATAGATTTGAATTGAAATAGAAACAGATTTTCATATATAAAAACTGAATTGAATTTTTAACAACACTCACGTTGATCCAAAATTAATATTGATTTACATTGATTCATATTCATTCATATTCATGCAAATACAATATCAAAATACACAAATCAATATTTTAGTATTCTTCTTCTTATTCTCCTCCTCCTCCCTCTACATCTTCTTGCCACTGTCATCATCGTCGCTGTTATCGTTGTCGTTGTCGTCACTGTCCTCGTCGTCGTCGTCTTCTTTTTTTTAATGTGTTGAGGAAAATAAAAAGACTAGTAACAAAGAGAGAAAATGTGCATGAATGAAAAGGAACTTGGTTAGATTTGATTGCTAAATATTTAGTTGTGCTTAATTATCGTAAAAAAAAACTACCCCTAGTTTCCTGCGAGACAATAACGTACTAGTCCGTGTGGCCACGTATTAGATGTGTTTTTTTTTTAAAAATATTTTATTTGATATTAAGATAAAAGATATTATTATTAGTTAAATTAACTATTTTATTAATTTTTCTACTATTAGTATATTATTTAAAATACAAAATATATATTATAAATAGTTAAATTAAATTATATATGTATTTATATATAAATATATAACTGATTTTGATAGGTTATTTTAATATGTAAATAGTATTTCGTAATAATATTTTACCTAATTTATTACCAAAATATATTAAAATTAATATTTAATTAAAAAACATAAAAATAAATAATTTTTAAATATTTATTATTTATCTTAAAAGAATTTGAGAACTACCGCTTAAAATTGGGCTTAAGTATCAATGTGTTTCTACTTTCCCTATCAATCTTCCGAATTTCGAACCGTTGATTCTAGCTATCAGTGTCGCGGGTCAATTTGACATATTTTAAACGTGTATATATGAAAAAGTTAAAGATATATTTATAAAGAGAAAATATAGAAAATCATAATTTAAAATTATTATATTTACTTTAATAGTTATAATTTTTCTATAAATAATATTTATAATTATATATTTATATTATTTAATGTTATATATTTAATTTAATAAAAAATTTTAACTTAAAATAAAAAATTGTGACTATTTGTAATTATCAAATAAATTTATTGAACTTTTTTTTCTTAATATATAAATATAAATGACGAGAAAAGCAATAATATGCAGTACCCTAATTAATGAATATTGATAAACTATAGTGAGTGAGTGGTTCGGTGATTACTGATAAATAACTACTTTCTTAGTTTCTTTATTAGTCCGAGTCGGAGTTGAACGTAAGCCATTAAGTGAAGGGCTCCACCATTTGAAACCTCTAGGCTCTATAATCCATCACTTCTCTAGATCTGATTGTTTGTATTATTGCTTATTTTGTTGTTCTCCATTCAGAAGTTATGGTTGTGGATCTATACACGCGCACGTTAATATTTTAAGGAATGTGCTATGATTATCTAATGATAGCTATCGAACATTTTTCAATATTTAAGTAGCTTTGATGATGTCTACAGTGTATAGTATCTAATAAGGTTATCCTTTTTAATTTTAATTATACTTTATTTATTTTAAGCATAGTTAGAATTTAATAGCCATAGTAAACATTCATCATGTATCATAAAACTTACTCATTTATGTGTTACCTGTTTACCATTTGTATCATGTTCCTTATTCTCTTTGATTTTCGCTAACCAATCCTATCTCCATTATTCTACCTCTCTCTCTCTCTCTCTCTCTCTCTCTCTCTCTCTCTCTCTCTCTCTCTCTCTCTCTC
>JASCZI010181931.1:0-17533 GCA_036250425.1 Stylosanthes scabra
TATATATATATATATATATATATATATATATATATATACACTAAATACACATTATTTATTACATCTTTTCGGTCCCCACTAAGTGGTCAACACCGGCATCGGTAAGAAACTGAAAATCAGTCTCAATTCATATAAATTTGTACGATGAAGCTGGAAACCTGAAGAATTAAATGAAAATATTAAGGTATTATTATTGTATAATCACATTAAAAAAATTATGTTTGTATTGATTAGCAAAATTAATTAAAAAAGACAAGAATGTGCATCATATGAGTTATTAATAAAGATATCTAATCGCAGATTATATAAATTGTAAGTTTGAGATAATAATAATTAAAAAAAAGGGTATAGGTAGGGGACCACCAGCAAACTATGAATGTGTCCTCTGGTCTTGCTAGCTAGCTACTAGCTAGTATATGCAAAACATCGATTATATATGGGCAATGAAGCATTGACTAACAGAAACAGAATTTGAAACAAAGGTAGGAAACAGACATAAAAATAAGTAAGCAATGCAGGGCGTGAAAAACACGTCCGTTGTGTGCAATAATCTATATATATATAGAGAGATTATTAAATATACATACCATATTATAAACTCTATATATGTATTATTTAT
Organism: Stylosanthes scabra; assembly: GCA_036250425.1. NCBI lineage: Eukaryota > Viridiplantae > Streptophyta > Magnoliopsida > Fabales > Fabaceae > Stylosanthes > Stylosanthes scabra. The sequence goes on from JASCZI010181931.1 coordinate 620, forward strand.
CGACCATCTGAAAAGGATGGTAATAAGTTATGGATAAGCTAAAGAAAGGGTGATGACTTATGTGGCTTTTATTAATTGGAGAGTTATTTATCCATCATTAAGGCAAGGTTTGTTTACGTGAATTTTTCGTAAAAAATTTTTTTTAGAATTTTTTTTAAAGATTTTTTACAAAAGTAAAAATAATTTTGTGTTTTGATATCTTATGTAATAATATCTTTTTATTTTTTAATTATATTTCGGTATAATAATATAAAAGATTTTTTTAATTTATTTATTATGTTAAAATATATTTTTTTTAAAAAAAAAATCTTTTAAAAAAATATAAAAAAATATATTTTAAAATTATTCAAAAAATTTTTTTTAATCAAATAATGACATTCAATCAAGTTCTAAATCAATATCTTTAATTAGCATCTTGAAAACCTATTACATACGCGTGGATCGCATCAACGACGTCATTTATACGTCAATTAAGAAAATTGTAGTATTTATGATCTATTTTAATTTCCTTCTAATAAGACTCCACATTCCACACTTAGTTTAATGCTAGTATAATTGCATACGTTTTCAAAACATATTTAATGTATGTATATTCACGAATATTTATAATTATTTTTTTCTTATTAATTAGAATTTTGAATGTCTCGAATTGGAATTTCTTTTTTTACAGTTATTTTTTATAATAATAAAAAAATAGTTTCATACATACATTTAATTAACACAGTTATTCAGTCAATACATTTAAATTAAATTCTTTTTTATATGTTTTTATGTATATTTCTTAAGAATTTAATTTTAACGTATCAACACACATTCTTACAATTACAATTTTTTTTTTTATTTGACTAATCAATTAATCATGGATCAAAATAAAAAAATTATTTTTTATAATATATCATTACGTAATAAAATATATATGTAAAATATTTTTATACTGATAGTGTATTAAAATTAAATTATTTTTTAAATAAACATCAGCATCTCTTTAATTCTTTACAAATAATAAGACAGACAAAATATTGTATTTTTATTAATTAAAATATTAAAATTTTATTTTATCATGTTTTATATGAATAGTTTATATTTAAAAATAATATTATATACTATATGATTATTTTGATGTGAAATTAATATTAGAAACATTAGATAACAATCTAATCAAACATTTATATTAATTAATGTAAAAATTTTCAGTTGTCAACCAAACATGAAATAACTTCACTTTCTATTTAACATTATTCTCCACAAAAACTAAAAACACATGTTTTTGTAATCCTATTCATTATCGTATGGTTTCATATATATGGCATTAATTGTTGTACGTTGAATAACACGTATCTCCGATGAAGAAAAGAATACGTATGGAACTTGGTTTTTGTTTCTAGCAACTTAAATCATCAAAGGTGAAATAGATGACGTAACAAATGATGATATATATAAAAGACAACTTGTGTATATGTGGTGGTGAAGAACATGAAATCTAAGCCACTGAAGCAGTTGGTCTCCTAGCTAATTTCATGAAATTATTCTTCTTAAAAATTTAAATTCTTATAATTGAAATTATGTGGATCTAACTCAATTCCAAAAATTAATTTAAGAGATAAAAAATATTTTTTATGAGTGATCTGGATTAAATAGGCTCGAATACTATATTAGAATTGAAATTAAATGAACCTAATTCAATCCCAAAAATTAATTTTTGAAATTAATAAATGTCTTATACTTATAAACAGTTAAAATATTCTATCTTTAATGAAAGTGAGATTTATAATATAAATTGTTAAAAAATATAAATAGTTATATTTTTAAGTCACCTCTCATAAAATACATTTTTTTATCCAATCATTGAGGATTGGATTTTCTATCCTCACAATGCAATTATATCCCACCGAAGAAACTTAGCCATTCAAAAACAAGAGTTTTATTTTGAATGTATAAGATACGAGACTATATATAATTTGAAATCAAATATAAAATTTGTTACTCGAATACTTAATTTCAATTCAATTTAATTATATTAAAAAAAATTAATAAAAGTAATTATACAAATAATAATATTTTATTAATTTTGTTGAAGATGATATTATCTAACATTAATGAAAGAGTAATGCTATTTGAACAAGTGATTTTGGCCAACTAAGTGCAATCAAATGGTTTATTTAAATAGAATATTATTTTGGTGTCAAACAGTATAAAAAAATTCACCTAAATAAAGTTTTATTTGACACCGAAATTATCTTCTATTTAGCATAGAAATAAATCACTTGGTTGCACTTGGTCACTTATTCACGTAGAATTATTGTTAATGAAATTAGTTATATTTCATAAATTGGTATCAATTTTAAAACTGTTCATTTAGTAATAGTATCAAAATTAATAATTTTTTTTGGTGTACTCCAAAATTAATAATATAAATAACGCCATTTGGAATTGCTCTAAGCCTAACTATTAATCAATCTTCATCAATCAATTCAATTAGTACGTATGCATGTTCACCCACGCAAGCTCTCTTATTAATTCATTATCGCTGTTTATTAAACGCCTAGCAGCTTGATTATGATAGTTTGTTTAGAAGTATTTTGGTTCAACTCACGAATTCGAAGAATAAGCACCGGCCAAAGCTGCAATTGTTGACAATCTATACAAAATATAGAAAACTACCCCTTCAGCTGGTGGAATTAATAAGTTTTGTACTGATCATGTCTATATAATTCAACATCAATTATTAATTAGATCAAACAAAGTAAACATTCATATAATTCAACATTATTGACTAAATAAGATAACTTTGAGTTATGTGTTATTGTACATGGTGTTATTTTATATTGTGCATTAAAAATTACAAAACTTTTGTAGATTTTAATGGTGGTTACTTAATTAACTTATAACTTTCTCTCTCTTCTAAAATTCAAATGTTAATTAATCAATCGGGGGTTCTAACATGCCTACAATAAAGATGCCTAAGTTTTCAATTTCTGATATTTGAATTGTTACTTGAAATTCTATTCGAAAGCGTTACTTTTGTTTTTCTTTTGTCACTGCTGTAAGCTTCTCATTTCATCATTCTTTGGATTTCAATTCTTTCTCATTAATTCTCTATATATCCATACTCTTCAATTGGAGATCATATTTCAAAACCTCACAAAGTGAGGGGAAAAAGAAAACTGATGTTTTTTTTTTCTTCCCGGAAGTAGTTATTGTAGAGTGTAGAGAAGAAAATGGATGGACAATACAGAGTTGGAAGATTGGAGTCAATAGAAATTAAGATAGACCTTTCAAAAAAAATTTCATTTAATTGACATTGTACTATATATATGAAAGAATATATTATATAATAAAATATTACATTTGACAATATTCATTCGAAGAATAGACTGAGAGACGATGCATTCGTCTATTGCAATATGGGATAGATATTTAGAAGGGAAAAGTCAATTTCAGTAGAAGAGAGTTGCAAACAAATATGTACGTGTTCCTTGCTGCTCAGAAACCATTTCATTATAATAATTCTGAATGACGTGTATAACCATTTCATGGAAAAACAGCACCTTGCCAACAACGCCTTTGTTGTATAAATTAGACAAATATAAAAAATAGAAAAAAAGTATAAATAATTGATTTTTAAGAATCTGACATTATCCACTTTTAAGATTTAAGATTAGGGTTTAGAATTTAGGATAAAAAAGTTATGATTTAAAATTTAAAAAATTAAAAAAAAATTGAATAACATTGGGTAGAAAAAAAAATAGTTACCAATTACTTAGCATTACTTAAAAAAATAATATATATCATGTTTCATGCATTATACGGAATTTTCCCAATTTAATTAATACCAAGAGTAACACTGTGTATATGTGCGTGACGACATTGGTTGGTTGATATTGTCTTAAAAACTAGCTTTATGAATACATTTTTGTCGCTATGCTATATGTATTTTTCTTCCTTTTGTATGTCGTCATTTTTTCAAAAATTATTTGGTTGATAATTAACACAAATATTCAACCATCAATAGCAGCAAGAGGAATAATAATCATGTGATGAGGGATCAGAATATATCTATCAATCAATTATTTTGTAACACATGTTATTTAATTGATAGAAGAATCAATTTGACTAAGAATTTTATTTTTAAGGAACTAATAATATAACTAAAATTTTTTTTCGAAAATTAATTTAAATAACACGATATCTTTCAGGTACCAATTTAAATATTAACCCATAAATTCAAGTTAGATAGAGATTTGGATGGACAAAAAATTTATACACTTAACACACTCTAGGAGTGATTATTATTGTCTCTATCTATTCAAGATTAATTAGCCGAAGAAGTTATTCATCAGATTTCTTTAATGTTTGTATGCTTTAAAGGTATCTTTCAGATAATTTTTTATGTTTGAATTGCAAGTGTTGAAAATGTGTATATATGGATTTATTATTATTATGCCGAACATAAAACATTATTATACATCATTATTGATGATGATGGTACAACTATTCACATGCATAGACCATAGGCAGAATTAAGGACTAAATTAATAAACTTACAGGAAATAAAATTAAAACACACCACATGATTATATACAGACATACATACATAGTTACAGATATTATATCCCAGATTATGAATAGATATAATTAACCTCAGATTAGAATAAGCTAATCCTGGCCTCATTCCAGGTACAAGCTATTCTGGCCCCAGAATTCTATATCCCAAATAGGGTTAGGAAAGTATTCTTCAGGTTCATGAAGCAGATAGGGCAAAGTTTCTTCACTACTGGGAGGGACATAGGAAAAGTCAATGAGATATGGTTCTGTCCAGAAATCTCCACTCACTGCCTCATCATATGCGTCAAAATAATAACCAAGCTCATAATCATTATTGTTATTCTCTAGACCTATTAAATTATTATTATCCTCATGGTTTATAGCGGCGGTTTCAGTATCTGTTGTTACGCAAGAGAAACCGCTAGAGGATGATGGTTGTGGAGACGACAATGGGGCATTAGTGTTCTCTGATGAGTCACAACTATTGAAATCTTGCTCCATGAGTGTTGTTGGGGGCTCATTATCATTATTCTTCAACTTGGAGGCTTTAGCTTTTATACTTTTGCTTGTGCCTGATGATGATGACTTGTCTACAAAACGCTTCTTGAGAGCAGTGTGCCAGTGATTCTTTACCTCGTTGTCAGTTCTTCCTGGCAAATTCGCCGCAATCAGGGACCATCTACACCCACCACATCACCAAACATAAAAAGGAATTAATGAACCCTTGATTTAATTGGTTACGTTGTCTTAGCTTCTGTCAGTATATGATATAAATATCTATATTGATGGCAACTGCAACATTCTTCATTCCCAAGTAACCATTTACCAATGAGATGAGAGGTAGCATTGACTTGTGTAATTAAACATGATATGCTGATGATGATACCAGAAAAAAACTAGACCATCCATCTCTTTTAGAAATCAACTCTTATTACATTTGATTTATAATTTAACATGCATTTCAACCGACGTACACTTTTCGTTTGATGGTTAAATGATGATTAGAATGAATTAAAATTGATGATTACGTGTGATGATATATATACCTATTGCCGAACTTTTGGTGAAGTTTGATGATAGTTTCTTCTTCTTGTGGAGTGTAGTTTCCTCTTTTGATGTTGGGTCTGAGATAGTTCAACCACCTAAGTCTGCAACTCTTGCCACACCTTTCAAGACCTGCAAACTTAGGGAGAAGACGCCAATTCCAGCAGCCATACCTAGTAACATAAGCGATCAACTTCTTGTCTTCCTCAGGTGTCCACGTGCCCTTCCTCACTCCACTCTTGTCACAGTAGGGGGTTCTCACCATCGCCACTGAAAGATTTGAGCTGTGATATCATCAGTAATTGGAAAGAGAAGAGATTGAATCGTAATATAATTTGGCACAGATGAATAGGCGTGTGTATATATATGACATTGCGTTCACAACCAAAACGTGTTGCACGTAATGGATAAAATGGTCATTATACTGTTCTTGCTCCCCTTCACCACTGCATACGTAACTGGGGACAACGCTTACCATAGCCAATCCTTTTATTTTAATTTGCTCAATTACTCATTTTATCTCAACCAACAAAACCACGCATAACCATATATATATAATTATATACACACTAAAAGGTTAAAGGTCAGTCAACCAAAAGTTTAATAACTAATTTCTAAAGGCGCGCGACCTTTTGAATGCAAATAAGTAAGTTTCATTTTCGTCCTCTAATAAAGATAAATTTATTTTCTGATTATTGTGAATAATAATAGTTAAAGTTCAGATAACATAATAACAGTATATGTAAAACAAATAAATTATTGTAATAAACCCACTAATAGTGGTTCAGTGTAATAAAAACAGTATGTATCATAATATATCAGACGAAGACTAATCAACCCTCTTCTGATGAGAGGGTAAGTTACCCCTTTTGCTTGATTTCTATTTTTCTTTGTTGTACGATCTCTGAAATGTTGTGGCCGCGTTCTCCAATGATTGTCGTGATTCCATTCTCTTTAAAATAGGGATCAAGTAAGAGAAAACGGAGTACAGCGGTAATTGGATGACGTGTTGATACTTACAAATATGTTAGTGCTTCAAAAATTATATTTTTATGAATTATACAAAAATTTATTTATAATAATTAATATATGATTGATTAAGATAAATATTGTAACAATAATTAGAGAAACACAGTAATAGTATTATATAGAACAGTTAACGAAAATAAAAAAAAATAAATAAGAGAGGTAATTTATCATATGATATAGATGAGTTAGTTAGAATTCACCGATATAATATCATGAAGGTACGAATTGCCTTTTTTCATGGTACAGACAGCAGCACAATTCTCACCACAAGTCTGATGATTCCATTAAAGAAGCTTGATTAGACTGGTCTCACGCTAACGCTCACAGATTTATTAACATGTTCCAAAAAATAGGAAAACAAATAATAAATCGATACTCCTTCCGAATTGAAATAATAAATTTTCAATCATAATTACACATATAAATTAAAAAAATAAAAGAATCATCCAAAAAATTATTAATAATTATTTTAAATAATTAAATTCACTTTTATTTTCTTCTCCTAAATATTATGATCTCTTATTTTTTCAATAATTAAATTAAACTTAACCTTTAAGAGTGAGAAACAAGAGTATAATAAGATATCACTACACCAGAGTACCATACTGGTCAGTGGTGGGCATAAAACACTAAAACTAAACAAGACAAATTAAGTACTTTGAAGCAGTACAGTATTGTAAGTGGTAGCATAATGATGAGTTGCAATAAGCTGTCGTGGTTTGCTGAAATTTTTTTTAGGGTAAAAGGAAAAATCTGCCTTGAATTTTTTAAAAATTGATGATAATTATCCCTCGCTTTGTTGAATATACTCCAAGTTTCTAATCTTCGAAAAAATTGAACATTGCTGTTCTTCCGTTTGTCTGACTCATATGGCCGTTATGAAATTTGTAGAATTTTTTTTTTTTTTCTGTATTTTCAACATGTATCCATTTTTTCTTTAAGTCCATCTAGACACCATTAATAGTCACATCATCAAATTTCTTAACAATTACGTCAGTCAGTCAAACAGAGGGGTCGCAGTATTCAATTTTCTAGAAGATTAGGAATATGAGTGTATTTCAGTAAATTGGAACAATTTTGATTAATTTTTAAAAAATTAGGGCATATTTGTTTTTTATTTTTTTTGTAAATTTATGTATAATTTTGTGTATGTATAAACAAAACCAAATAAAGTATTAGACAAAAACTTATTGATGATTTATATACATATATATATAGGGTTAATTTTAGTTAAGTATATTGATCTTGAATCTTGATCACTCAAATGTTAGATAAGTTTTGTGAGGTTATTACTTATGGTGTTTACTCTCATAAGGAGAAAAAACATACAGAGATAAAGATTTATATGATAAATGTCATGGTGGTCCTTTTTATTATTTTTTCTTTTTCTTTTCTTTTATTTTTTCCTTTGTGTTTGCTCTTAATATGTATTCTCTTCACATACTCAATCTGTTCAATCTGTAAGTGATAATCCTCCATTACTTATTGCTGGTAAGCAGTAGTGTGAACGCGTGCACCATTATTGCTACAGTAACAAATAATACTAAAAAAAACAAAAATAAATTAATGTTGCATATGAACTCAGCACCATTTCTATTCTATATATGTTTGGTCCACACATACACATTGCCTTTTGAACCATGTGAGCCTCGCTGTGCAACCTTGACCAATTTCAACATAGTAAAATAATGTAATTGAAACGCAATCACTAAAACAAGTTATTCTTCAGAAAACGATAAGGAAATATCAGGGATTCTTCGTAATTAATAGTCCATATTCCTCTCTTCTTGCATTCACAAGTGCTTTCGTTCATTCTATTGATGTGAAATAGTTTCACATAATCACATCCCTCATTTATCATCAAATATATGATAAGTAACTATCTGAAAGTGAAACCGGAAAATGCTTACAATTTATCTCATTCTGTTCATTAATAACTAGAACTTCAGGAGTTTTTATTCTAGATTTTCTGTTTTGTAAATTAAATATACTATGGAATGAAGTGGGTATATTCTTCTCAAAATGCACAAGTGATTATTGGCAAGCAATACTTATTAGCTCATAGGCCTACATATATAATATATAATAGCTGTGTTTTGCTAAATAGCTAATAATAAAATTTCAATTCCAACAATTTAAATAAAATATTTTATATTTTTTAAATTTTAAATATTCAATTTTTATAAAAAAAAATATAAAAATAACTGATTATTAAATATTTTTATTAATTATTCGTACTTTCTCATAATAGGTACCGTTTACCTAATACTCTTTGTAGGATACTTAAAAGATGTGATGTTTTCATTCAGATAGCGAGTCATCACTATATTTGTTGTGAGATGAGCATGTGAGAATGTTTCAACACCATATAATATACGGATACTATTATATTTATGCACATCCATCGAATAGGATAGGACGATGAGAGATATATGGAAAAATCTCCATCCCACCTGCATACAAAAAATCAGATTAAATATTTGTGTGTTTTTTCAAATGTGAACCAGATATTAAATAGAAAAAATAATTTTAAGCTTGTTAGCCTTTCTTTTTAAAAGAAACTCAAAAAAGATTTATTAAATAATATTTCTTAAAAAATAATAGAAACAAAACAACCAAACATATTTGCATAATGATAAAAATAAAACAATCAAATCTAGTTATTCAACATTCTAACACAACTAACAAGTAATAATACAATTTTTAATATACGAACATTCAAAGAGGCAACACAAATTGGAAAAAACCGGTAATATTAAATGTATATATATTTTGTTTAATTAAATTTAATTAATTCATTAATTTTTATATTAAACAAAAAAAATTTAAATAACAAATGACAAAAAAAAAATAACACATAACATTAAAATAATTTTTTATTTGTAATAGAAATAAATAACTTGGTTAGATTTGGTTAGCAAAATAGGTGTACGTTTAGAATTATTGTTCCAAATATATATATTTAAATTTTATCTTTTAAGATGATATAATATCATTCATTACTATTACTCATTCGAATTTTTTTATAGAAGTTACACATCATCTTTCTCATTAACTGTACTACAAATAGTTATTATGATTTTATGAGTTTTTAAATCAGTTTTAATAAAACATAACTTGTATATACTGGTCTTTAATTATTAATTTCGATATTTTTAATTTTGAAAAGAAAGATGTTTAGAATATACAGTGATGATCAAAGCTGGTAACTTGTTAAACGCAGTAATTGCTAGGAAAAAATGAAAAATAGCTTTAGATTATTTCATTTGAGGTGCGTCTTTCCATTCCTTTTCCTTTTTTGACCGGATTCTTGAAAGTAATTAGAACGATAAATCAAAATGGGTTACTTCCAAGACCAGGAATGGATTTAGAGTCAGGAGTCTTGAGTCCTCCACCATCCAATGTCTCATAGACTAAAACAGCAAAATTCATAACTATTCTAGTTTATTATTATATATCAATATTTCATGCATGTCACGCAGCAAATTAAAAGGACTACAAATAATCTAAGCCACATTTCACATAATCACATTACCTTTCTCTTTTTGACTTGTAACAGATTGTGAAAAATACCAGTTAAAGCTAAATTTGGAATCTGTCGCCTCGTTTAATATAATATTATATTGGATCTTCAAAAATATTATACGCATGTACACAAAAAATAGATCCATTACTAAATTATTTATTATATATGTATATACATATCGCATCAAGAAATTAGGTCAAAGTTAAAGTGATTTCCTTACATGCAATTTCAATCTATTATTCCTTTTATCTTCTATTCATCTTTAGTCTTTATCATGTGTCAAAAATAAATAAAGAATTTAAGTTTCAAAATAGTACTCCAATTTAATAATCTGTTTGGAGACTAACGTAATGCGGTTTATTTTGATTTTGATAAATAATTATTTTATAAAAAACTAAATGTTTACATATTTGAGTTGCTGTATATAAAAAATATATTTAAATTTTTGGCAATTATTTAAATAAATTAATGAGTTAATTAATAAATCATTTTAAATTAATTTTTTTTAGGACATTATCTTAAATTGGTCAATTATGTTAGGTAATTAATAAGTTTTTGTTCAATCGTAATCAATTAAAAGTAAAAGCCCAATAAAATAAGAGAATTTAAATTTATAAAAAAAATTTAAATAAATAATAATATTTTAAATTTGTTGATTAATATTAGTCACCAAAATATTGATAAATTAGGGTTTTTTTCTAAATCGATCTCTGAATTCTGACAGCAGTCATGCAGTATGGTACCCATTTTTTTTAGTGAAACTGACAGCTGCACATTTTTTTTTGGTGTAGCTGACAGCTGCACCTTATTGTGCTAATTGCAACTTGTTAGAGTGAGCTTGTGGATCAGTAAAATAGTCGGTCCACCACTCCACCTTGGGTTGTTGCGTGGGGCTTAATTGGATCAGGTTGAGTGGTTTAGGGATGAAAGAAATATTTGGGCTAGAAAACTGTTCTAGGCCACACGGTTTTCATAATGAGACGAACAAAACCGAAAACTTTCTATCATGGGATCTTCACATGATTCTATTTTTTTTTTTTATCATTTGGATTGGACAACCCTCAATTTTAAGTATCCTCAACACAATAAAGTTCTATTTTGTTCTGATTATCAAAAAAAAAAAATTTCTATCTTGTTTTACCAATAAGAATAGAATTTGGGATACGAGATTTTAAGAGCCAAAGATTTGCCACTTGAACTACAACCTCGCCCACCCATGATTCCATTTATATTAGGGTGTGGTAATGGAATTTTATCAATTAGAGGGTTACCATTATTCAATGAGAAAAATTTTGGTCACAAATTCATATAATGATATAACGATGTTGACCTAACATATTTTATTTTGAGTTTTTTTCTTTTGGGGGTCAAGAAGAAATGAAGAATGATTGTTGAAATGTTTAGAAGTGGCACTGTGGGAGGACTGCAATACATTCAGCAGGCATTAATCGGATTTTTTGGACAGTACTTTAATGGGCTTTAAGATATGACGAACCAACCTAAGAGTGACTCCAATCAAAGGCGCAAGCCCTAATCCTTCACTTGAATCTTACCTGTCCAAAAACATTATTCCACTGAATGTCTAATCCCCTGAATCCGATATTGCACTTCACAAAACAAAAATGACTTCCAGGCCCATTTTTTAAAAAGGGAAAAACTGCCCAGTGATAATCTTATCATGCTCCTAAACAAAACAAAAATAATCTTATCATGCTTTTTTTTATTTTTTATTTTTAAATAATTTAAAACATAATCCGTTAAGAATGTGAGGTAATTTTGAACCAAAAAAATAAAATAAAAAATAAAATGGGAGTTAATGTCCCAAATAAATGTGAGATCTGATTCTTGGTTACTATGTGTTTGTATATAAATAGGTGTATAATTTAATTTATTTTTAATATATGTTTTATATTTTAATATATATTTTCAATAGTGATACGGAATTAATATTATGGAAGACTCAATAATCAAATTATCATCTAAAATTAAAAAAAATTATCATCGACTTCTTAATAACTCTCTAATATTGGCTCCAAGATTTTCTCATATATTTTATATTGGTAATTAATTTTTGGTAATTAATTTTAATAGGTAATTTTGATTACCATCTTGCATATCTACGCACTAAATAATTCAGTTATCATATAAATGTCTTTATGCTTAGGAAACCTTACATTAACATCAGGTTTCATCTTTTCTTTATTATATGCACTTAACCTTTATTTTGGGCAGACTTTAATTTGCACATAATCTTTTAAAATGGTGTATATATCAGTACTGTTATATATATATTCATCCATCACGGGTGGCCCCAAAGTTACATTTGCCTTTTTTCCTTTTTCTTTTTTATTTCTCTTTTTTCCTTTAAGTTTTGACCCTCACACACTCCGGCTCTCACAAAGTTTGACACTAACTCCACTTTGATATACAGAGATATCTACAGATACTAATATCATCCTCCTTCTTCTGAGATTGTGTCAAATTTCAATCTAATTCTATTATATATATTTATGTATATCTTATATATTTTTATTTTTATATATATAAAATGCCAGTAAGAGTTCTTAGTCTCTAGTGTTTGTAGTTTGCCCATTTCAGCTAAAAGAGACATAATTTGCAGGCCTTCCCAGTTCTCACAGTTTTCATCTCCACAAAATGTCTCACATTAAATACAAAACCTCCTCCTCTTTCTTTTCGTCCTTCTTCCATTCCTAACTCTTGTATCCCTTATCATCTATCTCCATTCTCTTAGCTTCTTAATTATTACCTTGTCTTTGAACCTTTCTTGCACAACAATGAAGAAGAAAGCCTCAAAGAACAAGTTCCTTACCTGTATCCGCCCTGCTGTTGACATTGATTCCATGCTAGAGCCGCCCGAAACCGCCGCCATCGTCGATCGCTCCTCTAGTCATCGATTTTTGTGTATCCCCGTTTCAGGGAAGCATGATGAGAATTGGATTAGTGTTGCAAAGTCACACCCTCCAAAACGAAAGCTTGCTAAGGTGATTAAAGCTCTGCTGCTCTTTGAAACACTCTTGGTTAGTCTAGTCTCCTTAGATAATTTTCATTCCTATATATGTATTCAAGTTTATATATATATATATATATATATATGTATGTGTGTATGTATGTTAACCTTGCAGAACAAAAGTGGTCAATACAAAAATGATTTTGGATCATCAAAGGGATCAAGTTCTCCGGATTTGTCATCATCATCAGAAAGTTCATCACCAAGTAGCATGAAGAAATCCATGCTAAGGGTGGTAGAGTCTTCTATGGACACTAGCAAAATAAGGACGAATGAATTGTGCTCCCCTGTATCTAAATCAAAGGACATGATATCCAAGCATGTTAATCATAAGAAGAAAGATGAATTGGAGAAGCACAAAACGTTCCGATGCATTGGAGTGTTGTTGTTTGTGATAAGCTTATCAATTACGATCATATGGGGCAAGTTCAAAGGCATAGTTTTGACATCAATATGGCTATACTTTATCTCTCTTTTGGTAGCATGCTTTAGAAGGACTACTAAAAGAATAATAGTGAAATCAAGCCTAGTAGAACTTGGGGTTGCTCCAAAATAAATTAGGGTTTAGAAGCATTATTATATTTATTTTGACGTGAGGATTCTCTTTTTCGTGCTTCTTGAGAGATTTCTTCTCCGTGCTTCCTATTAAAAAGAATAATAAAGGTTTCTTTAGGTCACAACAGAAACACAAGTTTCTTGCCTTGTTATCTATGTCTTTAATTTTCACATATTGGGAAGTAGCTCAGAATCCTGTTTATATTTAATTATTTATTTCCCCTGCTCCAATCTTTCTTCTATCTTTTCACTTTCCTACACGTGTACACACGCACATATATTTCTTTATATTTTTACACTTAATAAATATACGCACAAAGTACAGAAATAAATAAAGTCTAACATAATATAAAAATTTTGAGTAGAGAAAATTTGAGTTATATAAAAAAAAATAAAATTATTTTATTATAATAAATATATAAATATGTATATACGTAACATTATGGATAATTATATATTAATCTAATTAATGGAAGCTATCACTTTGTTCGGTCGTTGATGTATGTATCTAGTTAACTTTTACTTTTCTTTTATTTAGTACTGGATGTTTTAATTTTTTAATTTTATCTGTTTATGATTATATGATAGTGTAGGAATAAACACGGAACAAGAATGATTCTTCTGATTGAAGTTTATTTTCCTAATCCAAATTCTGTTGGCAACTTATGAAAGGGCTTTTCATTTTTAAACAGTAGTGAGATGAAAATTTCTCAGGTAGGTTTCACTGCCTTGAGAATTGAGATCGATGAAGCACATACACGTTTGTCGTCCTCCATCGTTTACTTGAAGAAAAATGTTTTGGTTTTTGTCATGCCTAATATTAAGAGAACATTTCTTTGTTCCTTTATGCATAGTTGAATTCGTACTCCAGCATCATTACTTGCACATGAAGATGTTGGTTTCCTTACGTGTGGGTAAGTTTATTGCAATGAAAGGAAATTTGCTATTCTAGGACCTCAAATCTGTGACACTGTTGATGTTGATCTTCTACTGATGCTATACTTGATTCAACAATTTTCCCCCTACTCTTTTCTTCTGGACACAGTTTCTTCCCCTTCTAAAACGTAAACTATATGTACATCTCATTAAATAAATAAATAAATAAAAACTCACCATAAAAATGTTGGTCCCATTAGCTTATTAGATTATGTATCTTATTAATGCTAAAATTAAATTTAAATCACATATAAGGAAAGCAATATAATACCTACTTCATCATTTTACTTTTTGTTTAATAAAAAATAGATGAACTTATATATTTACGGACGTCGAATCCTGAGTAATATTAAAATCAGGACATATCTGTAAATAAATACTTACAAAAATATTTATATCTTTTATCTTTGTGAAGCATATTTTAAGTGTTTACTACACAGATGAACTCTCTTTGACTTATTAGCAACTCTATATTACTAAATTGGGCTAGGCCTAATGGATCCTCGTTAGAGAAAGAATCAACTATATGGCGTATTATTATTTATGCAAAGTTGGTGCTTGTTTGAATGTTTGATATTTATAGCACAATCCATAGTGTACTATGACGCAATGCATTGCAGTAACACGCCAAAGATCTGATGGGCCACCATGGAAAACAACATCAGACCCTCACACTAAAAAAAAGAAAACAAAAGATTGGTGGGCGTAAAGAAACTTCTAAAGAAACAGTGCTTTTAAAAAGAAAAAGTTGTTACCCTAACTGTACTCCTTTGCTTTTGGTAATACAAAATGGAAAACAAATTTGAAATTGTATGCTCACATATAATGCAGGCGATAGTGACACGAAGAAGTGATGCATACATTTTGGTGATCAGCTATTGAAATATCAGATTTTTTCCTTTTTGCAGTTTGGCGTGACCACTTTTTGTTTTAGGCTTATTAAAGAAGATGGTGTGGTGATTGAATTGTGACTTATGACTTGTGACTACTACAACACGTTAAATTATTGAGTATTGACCTTATCCAAATATCCTGCTCTTTCGAATTCATGCGTGTTCTTCAGGGAACGATGCCCAATGTGGAATCAGCTAATGCTAATGCAAGTTATTATACTGTAAAGCGTTATGTGTATTGAATGAATATGAATATACAAGCTGCTAGCAACATGGATAGATACTATTCTTCTATTATTAAGATACAAACAATACATTACAGTTAATTAATCTTCCATCATTGACAACAAAGAGAGATGAGAGTGAAATAAAGTACTAATTAATTTTCTCCCAAGGACTTGGAGCTTGCTGAAGAGATGTTACTTTTGGGTTGAGATGATGATGATGTTGAGACAGTAGTGGTAGTGCTCTTCACCAGCGAGCTCTGGTTGGAAGAGTTTGAATCAGTGAAGAAAACTATGTCCTCCTGGTTGTCTACAAACACTTGAAGGGTCCTTGGAATGGGAGGCAAACCCACATCCAATATCCCTTCAAGTATCTGAACAACCTGAGCCATGGTTGGCCTATGATATTCATCATCTTGGACACACCAAGAAGCTACTTTGATTATTCTTGTGACCTCTTCAACCTCAGCATTTCCCTCCAACCTAGGGTCCAAAAGGCTAACCACATTGCTGCCTTCCAATACAACAGTGGCAGCCCATGTAGGGAAGAACTTCACCCTCCCATCATCACAAGGCTCAGAGTTCCTCTTGCCGGATACAAACTCGAAAAGCATCATTCCGTAGCTGTACACATCTGCTTTCGGGGTTATAGGCACCCCGGAGATCCATTCAGGGGCAAGGTACCCTCTTGTTCCTCTCATTGTAGTAAGGACCCTGCTGAATTCTCTTCCAACAAGCTTTGCAAGGCCGAAATCTGCGACTTTGGGACAAAATTGAGCATCTAGAAGGATGTTCTCAGGCTTGACATCACAGTGTATGATGCAGTCTCTACAGCTATCATGAAGATAAGTCAAACCCCTGGCAGTGCCAAGTGCAATTTGGTACCTCATTTTCCAGTCCATGATCTTGGAGTTGTTCTGAAAGAGATGAAACTCTAAGGAACCATTTGGCATGTAATCATAAACCAATAACTTCTTGGTGCCTTCGGAGCAGAACCCTCTTAACCGGACAAGATTAACATGTTGAACTGTCCCAATAGTACTAACTTCTGTTCTAAACTGCTTCTCTCCTTGGCTAATGCTCTCAAGCTTCTTCACTGCCACAACACTTGAATCATCCAAATAGCCTTTGAAC
>JASCZI010181932.1:6812-30639 GCA_036250425.1 Stylosanthes scabra
TGTGAGAGGGGTGGGGCCTCTCTGATCATGTAATGTGCATTGTGCAAGCCATAGCCCCTTAGCCAGTTAGCCCATAGTCCCTTCTTCTTCGTCCTTGTCTTCATTCATCAGTGAGAGTGCTGACACTACAGCTTGAAAAGTGAAAACGCAATGCAATGCAAATGCAAGAGAGAAGAAGAAGAGAGAGAGAGGACTGAGGAGGAGTCTTCATATTACATGCAACGTAGCAGGGTGTGTCCCAATGCAATGCCTTGTCTGTTTTTAATGGTTTAAGTGTTTAACTTAGTAAGGGGGACTTGTCACCTCTGCCAACATTCCTCACTATCTCCACCGTTCATTTTGTGACGAACCTACGTCATCGTCTTTATTGTTCTTTTTTTATATTTCGTTCGTTTTTTCCCTCAAAATAAATTATGCTGACTAGTGAAGTTAGTTTTAGGTAAAGATAATAAGTGAAAATTGTTAGATGATCTAATTTGATAAGCTGAACTACTTAAATTTCATTTAACAAATTTTATTATCAAGTTATTATAAAAACAATTTCATGTAAATCATCGCAAAAATGGCATATTTAGACATATTCCACTACTTTGTGAAACAAGTACTGGAGTAAGAGTAAGAGTTTTATTTTGATGTGCATAATTCAATTACATCATTTTTTCAATGTTAATTCAAGCAGTCAATATGAAAAATGATTATTTTTATTAAAATAACGTTACATAAATAAATGCATGTGTTATATGTAAAAAGCAAGAATAATGCATTAAAATTAAATTTTTGAAATAATTTATATATTTTTAATTTATTTGGCATAATTATATTATTAGACTGTATTTGATTAATATTCATAAACACAAAATATATTAACAAGTATACAGCCGGTTTCACATCATATCGAACCATGTCCTGATTTTATACACAGCCCTAGAATATTGTTCGCTCCAATTTATATAACATATATAACTAAAAAAATTGGTTGACATAATAAAAATAAGGTGAATGCTACCAATCCTTTCTAGAGGATAATTTATCCCTATGACTTGTTTGATTCTTATTGATTCAAGAATGATTAGGTGTAGTCAACTTTATTAATTTTCTATTTTACTCTAATTTTACTAATGTAATCTATTAATTACAGTTGGACCCCTTTTGTAATTAATAAATAGTTTTATACAAACCTGTAATTAATGTTTCTTTTCTTTTCTTTATTATCTCTAACCCAAATTCTCCCATTTCTGTTTAATCCATGTAAGTATTCTCTCAAAAACAAACTGGGTATAAATTATGGACAATTCTACAATGAAGAGGTCTTTACATGCATAAAATAAAGAGTACTCATAAATTTTACTTTAAAAATAAATTAAAATAAAATAAAATACTTCAATCACTCATGCATAGAATGAAGAGTACTCACAAATTTCACTGTATGCACGTATATTCCAAATCATTTAGGCTTATGCAATAAAACATGACATTAATGATTTTTCTTTTTTAAAATCATCGAAGAGTTTCTGTTAACATATGAAAGCTTCTTATCACGAACAAAAGAAGAATTTTTCGGCGGCCGCCTGTGTTTTGAAGGAGAATAGAGATTATGTGCAAAGAAGATAATAAGAACCACATGTTTTTATTTTTTTAAATGAAAAAATAAAATTTATGGGTTATGAAAAATAAAAAATTGCAATATAAAATTTAGGTAAAATTATTGATTAATTGTATAAGGGGTCGAATTATAATTAATAGATTAGGTTAGTAAAATTATAGTAAAATGAATGATTAAAGTTAACTATATCCTCCAACCTTTTTGAATCAATGAGAATCAAACAAGTCATAGGGGATAAGTTATCCTCTAATTTAAAGGGGGTTAGATAGCATTCACCTGTACGGAATATAATATTAAGAAAAATATTGTGTATTATCACTAGCTAGGTGTTCTTTGTGTCATGCTACAATCAAGAGAAAAAATGTTAAGATATGAGATTTAAATTATAGAATGTTAAATATTCATATTGAAAAATGTGTGATTTAGTTTTTTTTATTTGTAAAAATAAATTTATATTCTCAGTGTATATTTGGAATAACGTTTGCAAACGAACGTTATACGTTATACAAACATGCGTTTGCAAAATTAATTTTGATCAAATTGGTGCTAATGTAATTTAAGTTTGAATATTTTTTTTAACATGCTTTTGAGAAAAAGAATTATATTTAAATGATATTAACCAAAATCATATTAGAATGTAAAATTACTAAAAATGATATAATTTATATCATTCTTTATATTTCTTTTGTAAAAGATAAATATTGTTATATGTAATTTTTAAAAATTGTAAATATTATTACATAAATATAATATGTTAACCAAAATGAATTTAAATAATAAATATTATTATACAATTTTAAAAAAATTAGATATATATGACAAAAGGAAATTATGAAAAAAGTGTCCACTGTAATTATGAACCGGTCTTAATTTTAAAGCTAATTTTTTTGTATTTG
Organism: Stylosanthes scabra; assembly: GCA_036250425.1. NCBI lineage: Eukaryota > Viridiplantae > Streptophyta > Magnoliopsida > Fabales > Fabaceae > Stylosanthes > Stylosanthes scabra. The sequence goes on from JASCZI010181932.1 coordinate 9,312, forward strand.
ATATTTCATGTAAAAATATTTTTTAAAGGGAAAAAAGATATGAAATAGGATATGGTTGGTAGAAAATAAATTGGTATGTTATCAATTAACGTTGAAATAAGTCCAATATTACTTTTGAAAAATGTACGTTTGGAAAATGTTTAACATTGATGAAAAAGCAAAAAAAAAGAAAAGCAAAACAAAAAAAATTATTCAAATGGATGAAACATATGTTTGTTGAATGAAACATTAAATCAAACACACACAAACATCTTCATTCTATTCACACAACCTCCTCTCTATCGTAAAATTATCCTTAAACGAATACATATTATATAACTTTAATGCCAGCCTAGTTAGTTATTTATAGATGTTTTGTTAGTCATACATAAACATCATAAAATCAGTTACCATCAATTATTACAAATTTTTTACGATAAAAGACAACAATTTTTTTTAACGATAAATATAAATTTATTTTTATTATAACTGTCAATATTATTTTATTAAAGTTTTTTTTTTAAAAAAAGACGTATATGATGGAACGAGAATTGGAAAACATTTAACTATACTGGATTCACACTTATCAAACATTTATAGTGATTGATTGTAATTAATTTTGTTATATATCCAAAGCATTTTTATACTTGTTGATTAATATAGACGCACCTAATCTAATCTTTGGAGATAAACAAAGGTACTTGCTATAGTGTATAGGAAAAGAACAATCATACGGAATCTAACGTTAGAGACCCATTAGGGAGCCAATAATTAAATTATCATCCAAAATTTATGAGTTATCATTCATAATTCATATATTCAAGATTAAGTTATCATCTAAAATTTATATGAGTTATAATCCGTAACTATGTGTTGACTTCTTATTGACCATAATATATTGGCTCCCTAGTCTTTTTCATAGGAAAAATATGTAGAATTGAAGATTAATTTTGGAACTATAATACAGAATCAACATTAGACCAAAATAAAGATAGTTGTGGTGTACAAATGGCTCCATGTCCATAAAGAAATGCACGTACCTACTTATCTACAAAAGACCAAAATCTCTGAATATATTTTCAATATTAATGGTTTTCTATCCGAATATTGTATGTTGTTCCTGTACCAAATAAAATTTAAATATAAGATTCTTACGTAATTACTAATTAGAAGAGAAAAACGACAATTATGATTACCTTTTAAGAGCAACATTTAATTAAAACATTACATGTCTATCTCAATCTTCTATCAAAAACTTCTCTATACACAACATTTATCGTGCAATTCTCAAAGCCCATCTGTTGATTCTGAATTAAAACCTTTATTCCTTTCTTACTTTTAACTCTTGAAAGGGCCATATATAACTGTCCATACGTAAAAACTGGTCTTGGCAAGTATAAACCCAAGGTTTGCAACGTCTATCCTTGAGTCTTGTTGATTGTCATACCAAAAGACATTATCAATGAGAATTGTCTTCTCTAGAACTTGATTGGAATGTTGTCGTTATTTGAAACCATATTCATTTTTGGAATTAAAGCAATCCTCCTTTCTTGGTCCAGTTAAAACCTTACATTCAACTAAGTGATTCCCAAGTCTTCTAATATGTAGTCGTGTACCATTGATTCCTAAGCAGCATGACCGGAACACCAATCTTAAGTGTGAGCTTCTGATGTGGGAGGCCATAACAATTTAGCGCATTCAGTACTTCGGGACCAAAGAATTTTAGGTGGCTTTTCATATTACCTTCCTCAATACAAAGATTATCATAATTAAGTTACAACTTTTCATCTCCAGGAACAACTGACATTAGTTGATTATTTATCTTGTCTGTCTAAGGTCGGTGCCAGTATTGTTCTATCATTAAAGTAACTGTTTAACAAATAGCTATGCACCAAGTCCGGGTAAACAAAGTTGATCAACTCATTAAATGCATGTTCTGAGTCTAGAACAATCATATCCATAGGAATCTCAATTTCTGACTCCTCATCATGACTATCTCCTAGCAGGCCATCACCAACCTTTAATAACCATTCACTAAATTCCTTGATTTCCTATTGGTTTTCACTTTCGTTTTCCATAGTTAGCCTCATATTCTTTGATAGTCTTTGTACTTCAGTGGACTCCCACATGTATGAAGAATTTATAGTTGCATAGACTATATCCTATTGCGATTCTCTAGGAATTACAGACAGTATTTGTCTAAAGTCTCCATCAAGTACAACCACCTTCCCCCCGAATGGTCTCTCACCATTTGTCAGAAGTTTGCCTCATAATATCCCTCAAATATCTATCAAGTGCCTCAAACAATACCTACTAAGCATAGGTGCCTCGTCCGAGATGATTAATTTTGTTCTTACGAATAGTTTGGCAAGGAATGTTTCCTGTCGTATGTTGCAAGTAGAATATTCGATAAGTTTCATATCAATTTAAATAATGATCAAATAATTTAAACGGGTAAATTTGAAGTTATTTATAATTTTAAATCTGAAACTTTATAATGCATTCAGTGAATTGATAAGCAAAGGAATTCCTTTTCGTGATTATCAATATGCAATATGTGAAAAATATATATAAGGAATTGGTAATTCGAACAATTGATTCATTTTGTATTATTGCAAGTAATACGTCTATAATTTTGAATTGCAATCAACCCTGCTGATTTACGTCAAGGGAGGAATGGGAATATCAATTATCAATCAATTAATATCAATTATAAAATAACGCAATTATTATTTACTATAAACGTTGATTATAAGAGAAACAAAAATTGTCCTAACACCAAAATGCGCCACGTCAGCATAGAAACACTTACGTTGTAGCATAATATAATGATTATTATTCGTAACCTCACCACCATCACCAACTGCAGCACCACCACCACTACCACCATAACAACAACAACAAGCACCACCACCTCACCACCAACATCATCACCAACCGCAGCATCACCACCACTACCACAACAACAACAACACCACAACCACAAGAAGAAGAGGCGGCAGCGGCGGCGCAGTGGCAGTTGTAGTGGCGAGATATAACGAAGAAGAAGAGGCGGCGACAGTGGCAGTCGGTTCATCGCGCGAAGAAGGAGAAGAAGAGGCGCAACTGCAGTGGCAGCGGCGGCACGGGGAAGGGAGCAAGAAGAAGAAGAAGAGGAGGAAGAGGCAATGGCGGTCTTCGCGCGAAGAAGAAGAAGAAGAAGAAAAAGAGGCGCGGCGGCAGTGGCACGGACGGGGGAGGAAGAAGAAGAAGAAGAGGTGGAGGCGGCTGTGCAACGGCAGCGACGGGTTGGTGTTTGAAGAAGAAGATGAAGACACATTAGCTCCGCATATATCAGTGGCTCCCTATGATTTCTCTTAATTTTTATTATAATTAGATTAGGGAAAGTTATGTGATACAAATGCAAATTGATACATATATAAAAAGTTCTCTTACAATACACATTTTATACCTTACATTCTACAAAAATTAACGTAATATATAGATGTGAGCTCTCACATCTCTCAAATAAAACTTACATCTGTAATATTTACGTTTATACCATATAAGCTCCCTTAGATTAGATATCTATCCAAAGAAGTGTCATTTAAGTTTTATTAACTTTTTAAAATAAATTTATACTTTTTTTTATTCTATTCACAGAAAACCTCTTCTCAATAGAATTCTCTACGGACAAAAATTTATCATAAATAGAATTCTTATAACTACATCTTAATTAATCTTCCGCTATCATTTTTTAATTAAATGGAATTAATCGAAGTTAACCATTAAAAAAGTTTAAAAAAAAATCAACAAACAAATGTTTCTATAGGGTAATTTTGGTAGCAAAAACCGTGACTGAGACTGAAAACTGAAATTTAATATTATGTTTGGTTGACAGATATTGTGATTAAAATTTCAATCTCAGTTCTCAAAATTTCAGGATTTTCAATAACTCCAGAAAGTGGGGACTGAAATTTACAAAGACTTAGACTAAAATTTTAATAACTATTTTTATTCAAATACTCTCCCTCAACATTAAAGGTTACAATACTATATCTTTGTCTATCGTCCATTAACTTGATTCAGTCTCTGTTTCTTAATAAATTTTAAATCAAAACCAACAATAAACTTAATTGTTAGCATTAGTCTCGCAATCTCTACTCTCAATTTTAATTAGACTCTGTTCCAAATGCACCCATATATATAACTAACTTTCTCTATGTTTCTATAGACTGCGGTACAAGCACATAACACTGAATACATGATGTGTCCTTGTGAAAAAAAGAAGAAAATAAATTATTAGCTGCCATTTAGTTTGCAAACTAACTCGTTTTAAGCTTCCGTTTTCATGGACCTAATTTTAAAGATAAAAGTCCTTCTTCCATTTTAATTGTGTTAAAGGATTGATCTGAGATTTAGTCTATTTTGACATTTCTACAAAATATTTTGTTAAAATAATATGATATGTTTTTATCCTCTTTGATAGATGTAGATATTCTCGAATCTTGACAAATATTAAATCTCATCAAGTAGAGTTATTGTATAAACCATAAAGTGAAACTTAAAACACCACGAAAAGGAAAATGACAATATCATAATTCCCTAAAGGGTTAACCTAATTAACTAAAAACCAAAATAGTATAAGAACAAATACAGAGGAAAAAGAAAACTACCAAGAGAAGAGGGGAAGAGAGGAGAAAAAAGTCAAAAACAGAGGGAATGATTGGGCACCACTCTCATGAGAATAAAAATGGAAACGGGTTTAACAGGAATTTATGTTCTGATCTAATAAGACTTTACGTAAATTAGGTCTATTTATTAAATATGACATGCTCAAACTTTTGTAAAAACCTTTTTATTTAAAGAAGTCAAGTTTAAGCTTTTTGTAAAACTTATAAAGCCTAATTGACAGGCTTACTTATTAAATTATAATAAACTTTTTATATTTAAAAAATATATTTTTTTTTTTAAATTTTAAATAAAAAGTTATATAGCCTATTATCAGATTTATTTTTTTTTTTTAATATTCTAATCACTCTAAAAACATCACTGATACTTATAATTACTAAATAAATATATTTACAAAGTTTGTAATATATGGCTTTTTTATTATCTGAAATTTAATTTGTTTGTAATTTAAAATGTTTATTATTTTTATTAAATTTTTTTCTTAACTTACTTTTTAATAGACTTTTAAACAAGTTTTAGATCAGGCCAGACTTTTCAAACATGTAAATCCAAATAAAAAATAAAGCATTTAACAAGTAATAAACTGGGTATAGGTTCAATATTTATAATTCAAGTCTGACTTATATAAACTCAAGTCTGACTTGGCCTGTTTAGATTCAAGTCTAGCCTGGCCTGGCCTGGCCTGGCCTGATAAGTTTCCATGCCTACTTGCTTGAGAATAAGAGAGAGAAGAGAAAAAAAAAAACCTTTAGTTTATAAATAAATATTTTTTTCTCTTAGAAAATGAAATTTTAATTGAGTCCAAAAGTTTGATTTAATAATAAATGATAAGATAGTTGATATAAAATTAAAAATGGAGAAATATTTGTTTGCTCATTTTTAGGGTTATATAAATTTTTATTGAATAATGGAGAGTGAAATTTAAACGAATGAACTTTCTTATTTCCTATATATATATATCCAATAATATAAACACCAATGTGTTTATTTATTAAGTTAGTGCATAAGACAAAAGTAACACAAACAACAACAATTTCTCAAACAATTGGTGCACTTAACATAATCTTTGTTTAATTTCTCTCACCCTATCATGCTGCGTGAAGTAAAGTCAACAACAAATCTCTGCTGCCATATATGTTGGGGTCACCTACTTCGGCCCTTGAGTTATGATATTTCATGTTTTTGTTACGTATTTCGTTACATGCTACAGAGAGGTTCTTGTACTGCTGTGCTATGAAATGTCAATGTTTTTCTAATGCTTTTTTTCCCTCCCCATTTTCTTTTAAAATATTTTATACAATGCTTTTGTTTAATGGTTACTATTAGCGCATGGCCGTAGTTGTGCAGTACTATGGCTTTAAAAGGCCTTGAAATAAAATATAGTAACTCTAATGTGGGCCCTCAAATCATGAATGATCTTTGGAATGATTTGGTGAAAGTTTGTACTTGTCTATATGTATCTCTTTTAGCTTGTATCTTTATTGTGGTAGGTTTTAAGCTTGTACACGTCTTGGATTAGATGGATTGTATTATGATACATACATGGATGCGGAAAGAATCCATTGTTTTTCCAACCATTCAAATTTAAAAATAGATGGTTTAAATTTTCAGCAATGGTAGATAAATTTTAAATTTGTTTGATTTATAATTTGAAAATATAATTTGATAGTAGGCAAGTGATTGTTAATCAATTGCCAAATGAACTATAGCTCAAATGACATTTGTCCCATTCCCTAATAGAGGTGTTGAGTTCGAACTTCTCCCCAATATATCTTTTGTTAAAAAAAATGATTGTTAAGCAATTATATTAAGATAGGTCCCGAATTCAAAGGAGGCATGAGTGATGGTGTGAGCGAGAAGTCAAGGGTGGCTCATATCGAGAATCTCGACTAAGTTGACGGCAGAGATAAGGGGAGAGTGTTCGAAGGTTGCCTCTGGTGCAAAGGAGGTGCCAAATAAGGGTAGAATTTCTTTTAGGGACAAATTGATGGGAAATTCCAAGTCAAACTATTATAATGCAGCCAGGGGCAAATCCAAGAAATTAACTATGTGAGGGCCGAAAATAAAATTTAAAGTAGTAATGGATCAAAACATTTTATAAAGAGGGGTCGAAAACTAAAAGTTTAAAAATTCAAATATTGTTTATATATTTGGCGATATTAGTTTTTTTGTGTTATAAGATGGAGAGGTTTTCACATAAAAAAATAAAAATTATTATATAAATATTTAATGTTATTTTAAAAAATTAATAAAAAAATAAACGCTCCATGTGATAGTTAAATCAAGACAATCTTATTTATAACTAAAAGTAATATATAATTACAATACTTAAAATAAAAACAAGTAAAAATTAAAATATGTAAGACTTAAAATAAAAACAAGTAAAAGAGAAAGAACAATAAAAGAACTAAAAATAATATATAGTTGTAAGACTTAAAATAAAAAGCAAGTAAAAGTGAAAAAGCAACAAAAGAATTAATGAAAAGACAAGAAATTAGTATCGAACCCTTTTAAAAAGCTTTTAGTTGCAACTAATTTGCCATCTGACCAATGAATTCTCTTTTGTATTACTTGACATAATATACTGTATATTTAAGTCATTAAAATTCTGGGGGCCAAGGCCTATGGTGCCCCCTCTAAATCCACCACTGGATGCAGCTGCCTCGCTTGAGGGTGATCGACTTGGGGTTGCTATAGGTAAACAAGGATATCCATCTCTTTCTAGTGTCATCTTCATAGCGGAAACGAGAGAAATTTTCTCTTAGCCTTTTAAAGATGTTATCAAAGTGCTTGATAAGCACATGAGCTACACTGCCCTTAATCATAAGCTTAAAGGAGTGTGGAAACTAAGGGCCGGCTTTGAGCTACTTGATGTGGGTAATGATTATTTCTTAGTTACTTTTGATCCGGCTGAAGAGGGAGAGAAGGTGTTGCCAAGAGGCTCTTGTTTGTTAAATGGCCACTATATTGCGTTGAAGAAGTGGAGTCCATTCTTTCGCTTCATGGAAGAGTCTTTTGGGTGAATACTAGTGTGGGCGAGAATTGAAGGTCTATCGATCTGGTATTATAATGAAAAACTCATGACTATGATTACTACATCTTTCGGTATACCTTTCACAATCAATTTTACTATGAAATCCTTGTGAGTGTGGAAAGTATGTTAGGATGTGTATGCAAATCGATCTATGTCTCCCAATTGTTCGGAAGGTTCTAATTGATGGTGTTGAGTATGAGTTTTGTTATGAAAGTCTAAATTTCATCTATGAAGAATGCCATCTTTATGGCCATAGCACTGATTTTTGTTTGAACAAAAAACCTCTTGTTGAAGGGCATGATCCACTGACGGTGGAAACCGAGACAATTGAGAACGAACATGGTACGTTGATACTCATGCCTTGGCGTCACAAATTGCGGCGGCTATCGCAATTGCCCACACAGCGACCTTTGTTGTGGTAACCTCTCCCCAAGTTTCTGAATTTGAAAGTGCATCAAATAAGATTCCATTAAATCAAGGAGCGAAGGATCATGATGGGGCTAATGTGTATGGGATTATTGCACCAGATACATTACATGCAAAAGGGGAAGAGTGGGTTGAAGTCAAGAAGCAAAATAAGGGCAAGAATGTAATTGTGAGAAAAGAAAGAGGCATAACAATTTCTAAACCCACTAAATAAGCACCTAGGCCCAACTTTGTTGGGTCAAGTTTGGGTTCCAAATCTACTTCCTGTAGGAACACTCAAGTTGGGAGAGAGAGCAAGTCTTCATTGAATCCTCTATCACCTAATGTGAATCACCCTGTTTTTGAGTCTTTGATAGGGAAACAATTAATCTCCAAGGTTGTGTCGGTCATGCTCTTATTATCAAGAAAATTACAGAAAAATTACTCCGGTGGGAAAGGGAAGGTACAAACGCTTTCGACCTTCTTCACTGCAGAACTCGCCAGCAGAGGTTGTTGCTGCTCTGTCAGAGTAATGCCGCCCTTCCTCTTCTTTGGTGCACTAGCAATCTCATGAGCTGCAAGAAATTGTCTCTCAAGACTTTGACTCCAATATTCCCTCTGAGAATTTTGTCTCAGTCGCAGATTGAACATACAAATAATGGGATATTTATTCATCTAACAACTTAAACTAAAAAGTTCTGATTCTATATGGATAAGTCACATTCATTGAGTAGCCCATTGGTAGTAAGAGCTCTGTATATAAAAAAGGAACAATTTCTCCCTAAGGAAAAAAATGGAAAAGTCATTGATCCTGAAGTACCATATTTTAGTGCTACTGGAGCACTAACGTATCTTGCTAATAATACGCAACCTGAAATATCATTTTCTGTAAATTTATTAGCAAGATATAGTTCCTCTCAAACCAGAAGACATTGGAATGGGATTAAGAAAATCTTTCGATATCTTCATGGAATACTCGATGTGGGACTATTTTATCCATATAAGTTTAGGTCACAATTAGTTGGTTATTTAGATGCAGAATATTTATTTGATCTACATAAAGGTAGATCCCAGACTTGATATCTATTTACATATGGGGATACAATCATATCATGGAGGTCCACCAAACTAACCATAGCGGCAACATCTTCTAATCATGCTAAAATACCCGTGATACATTAAATAACTCGTGATACATGAAGCAAGTCGTGAGTGTTTCTGGCTTAGAAGTTTGATTCAATATATTCAATCAACATGTGTGTTGTCTACAAATAATAGCTCCAACTATTATTTATGAAGATAACGCATCATGCGTTGTTCAACTTAAAAGTGAGTATATCAAAGGCTAGAGGACAAAGCATATATATCCCAAATTTTTTTCACTCATGACCTTCAAAACAAGGAACAATTGGTGTTCAACAGATTCGCTCGAATAATAATCTGGAAGATTTATTCATAAAATCACTTCCAAGATCTCATTTTGAAAGATTGGTACATCATATTGCAATGCGTCGATTTAGAGATCTTAATTGATGTTGCTTAGAAGGGGAGACTGTATTCTTTTTTTCCTTGATTAGGTTTTTGTTCCAATTGGATTTTTTTTGACAAAGTTTTTATTGAGGCAAGTCTCAAAAAGATATTATACTCTTTTTTCTTTAATTTTTTTCCTTTTATTCTTGAAATTCTAATGCATTGGAATCTTTTTGGGCCCAAAAAGTCATGTGCTTTAATAAACATAGTATGTGTGGCTATGTCCATGCAAAAATAAAATTATTTTTTTTTATACAATCATAAGCACTAGGCAATATTTGAGGGTACAAGGTGTTCCCTCAAATTGCATTAAATTTCTTGCGCTTATAAAACTATTTCTTTGTTGGTTATTATTACATAATATATATTTTGAAATATTACTATTTTAGATACTTAATTCTTCCCCTTTTAATGTATATTATGCATTTATATTTATGCATTTTCAATATCATCGTGTACTCAAAATGATAGAAATAAAAATGAACAAAAGAACTTAGTTATACATAAAATTTAAATTTTAATAAAAAAAAAAAGGCTCAAAGTTGATAATTCGAAAATGTGTTAAGTAAATATATTTATGTTAGTTTAACATAATTATGCATCTACTCAAAACTTTGAAATTGTTATAATGATTTCTAATTATATACACAAATTTGTTTTTGCATTTAAATTAGTTTTATTTGATATTATGATATTAATTTATATGTGAATAACTATGAAAAAGATTTTTCTTGAATAATTGAGGGCAGTATTTTTAAAGATAAATAATAAATAAAAACTTATCGTTTGAAATACTTAACTTTGAAAGTCATTTGAAATAAATCTGAAGAGAAAGGGAGAAAAATAAAAGAGCGTTTTTCTCCTTCATTCTGGTCTACTTGGGCTTGCTCCCTCTCAACTTACCTTATTCATTTGTCTTCTCTATTTGTGACTCTAAGTTAGTTCATTTTTAAACTACCTGATTCAGTTGTCTTTCCCATTTGTAACTCTGGGCTTGCTCTTCTTGGGACTTACCTATTGGTAAGCTCCTTTGCATTTTCTTTTTTCTCTCTTTTGAATTTCAATATTCAAATTGGTTGGGTATTCTAACAAATAATAATCTTTGCTTCTTTCCAACATGTGATTTTGGTTTTATGACATATGTGATATGTTCTCTTTCTCTTTTGTTTCTTTATGTGATTTTGGTTTTGATGTTTTTTTTAACTGACTGTTGACATGATTTACTTGGTTTCTTGCTATTCTTTGATTTTGTATCCCAAGACTTTTGCAATGTTGGCGTTTCTTCTTTTTTATAGAGAAATTTTGTTCTTGGATTGACATTGTCATGTACTCAGTACTTAAGTACTTAGTTTAATTGACATATCTTCTATTGTGTATATTACAACATGCTTTATCCAATTTTGTTGTTCCTTTGTCGAAAGCTTAAAATTAAGAGCCTGTGATGATGAAATTGCTAGTAGACAGAATGCAATCATAGATATTACAAAGATGCCAATTTACTTCGTTCATATCATTTAATATGCAACTTCAAATTTAACCATTTTCTATGTGTTTTTTTATTTTTTTTTATAGGTTTCACTCCCTTGATTTAATATCATGCCTCGTGTAAAACAAACTGCTAGTGTGGTTGATGGTGCTCCAATTGGTTATTTCGATGATATGAACTCTATAAATAGATTGGATAGCAAGTCAGATGGCGTGGAAAACATTCATTGTGAGCACTCAGGTTAAACCGTTCAATAATAGCACCATTTTTTCAAACCATCCATTTCCTAATAAACCTTTTCCAGAACCTCCCCCTTTAGATTATTATTGAGTACTGATAAAACTGTCAAACTTACTTTTGATTCTTCAGATTGTAGAGTTTTGGGTGACTTCATTGAAAAACCTTCTTTCCATACAGGACAGGTTTATCCTTGAGTTAACAAAGTGTGGCATAAGTGTGTATTTACGATATTATTTGACGAGGGTGATAACTTTTTGCAAAGGCACGTTCAATATAATTTCAGTGATGCTGTTCGCTATGCAAAATAATTATTCAAGACTAGGCGTGCTGAGAAGTCTCATTTGAAAGATAAGCAATCAGATGCTCACTGCGAGTCATTCAATGGTAAAGGGTGGTGCAAAAACTTTAATTAGGTACTATAGATGTTTTGGACAATATTTAATTAAATATGTTAAATTACTCTACAGGTTCGTATAATTTCACCAAAATTTTAATTAGGTCCCTATATTTTTTTTTCCTTACAATTAGGTCCATGTATTATATTTCAATTTTCAATTAAGTCCCTCCTGACGGTAAACATAAAAAAATATTAGTGTTATGTAAATTGACCAAATTAACCTTATATTTTAAGTTAAATAGGGTTTATATGTAAATATAGATCCCCTTACATTCAGATTTCCACATGCTCTTCTTTTGAGAAATTGACAACATGGATCCAAATCAAGGTAAGTTTCTTCTATCCTTTTCGGGCAGCTCATTTCCAAGGAGCATCAACAATAATAACATAAGTCACTTATGTTTATGTGGGCAAGAAGTTGTTGTTCTCTCCTCTTCAACGTGACTGACAATGGTAGGAGGTATGTTTCCTGTGGGCGGATGCCAAAATGCAACTTCTTTAAGTGGATTGATGATGATGAAGGTTCAAAGGAAATGAGAGATTGTTGCTTTTATGGAGAGATGCTCACTCTTTGAAATTTTGGAACAACAAGGAATCCAAATTGAAGATTTATTTCTTCCCCTAACAGAAGATGCAAGTTTTTTGAGTGGGTTGACTAAGATGATAAGCTTGGGTCCATAAGGCTACAAGGTGCAATAAGAAGACAAATATCCTCTAATGGTAATGCCATTTTTTGAGAACATGGGAAAAATATGGTAAGTTGGAGGTTGAAATCACCAAATTAGAGGCACAAAAAAGAAAAATACATAGATTAAGTATGGAGATAGAGAAATTAAATGTTGAGATTGGACAATTAGATGATTGTGTGGGAAGATTGTGTGATGAGTTTAATGTGGTTTAGGAACAAATTGGGAGATTCGAGGACAAAATGAAGAAACATAACAAATACCAATTAGAATTTTTTTGTTTTTGCACTGTTAATTCTTGCAGTATGGGGGGTGGAAAGCTTTAGTAAGTTGATTGTGTTGTGATTGTCAAGATTATTTTGTGTCTTCTCTTCTTAATTTGTGTTTGTGTTTGTTTTGGTGTTTAATGATGTCTTTTGACAATATTAATATCTATTCCTATCAGTATGAATAACAAGGATTAAATAAAATGTATTTTTAATATAGGAAGGTAGTTTTAATATGTCATTCCTAACAAGGATCAGACTATACAAAAAACAAGTGGCTATTTGAAATATAATATGCCACATGGTTAACAAGTATCCAAACATTACACCTAATGTGCTGAATAAAGTAATGTTTCCAATATAAAAGGTCTTCCAATTGAAATTAACAGAAGTGGTTCAACCACATAAGAAAACAACAAAAGAATGGTATTTCCAATACAAAGCAGTGGCCATATAGTGATGACATTCTAAAAAAAAAAAAACTCCCTACACAACCCACCAACTACATAGACAAATTAAAAGTAACCCTATATGACAAATCTTAATTTAAACTTCAATCTAGTGTGAGTCTATGTGCTCACTTGGTTCCTGTGACGCGTGAGCATCTTGATTGATTTTTCTCATTGATTTTGGTTATAATTTAATGAATTCTTATTGATTATCAAGCATTTTATGCCCATGGTTAAGCACTTCTTTGAGTACTTTGAATTGTGGTTATTTTGCATAATTTTGAAGGAAAACAAGCATTGGAGGGCTGCAGAATCAATTCTACCTTTGCATAATCGATTCAGATGTGTCAAATGACATTTGGAAAACTAAAATGGCACTTGACTTTTGATCTCTTCATACAAAAGTGATGATAACTTGAGCTAAAGAGGTCCAAATGAGGCAGTTCCAATGCCGTTAGAAAGCTAACATCCAAGGCTTCAATTTGATATGTATATGTCTATAGTGGACGTTTAGTTTGACGCATGAGCAACCATGATCTTTGTACTCGGAAAAACAGCGCCCAAAGAAAGAACATAATTGATTCTGGCCTCAAAAGAATCGATTTTGGTGTGACGCCGTGCTAAGAATCGATTCTGAAGTGTAAAAATGCAAAGGGAAATTCCATTTGGATTCTCAAATGGCATTTGAATATTGTTAAATTGGTTTTGAGGCAAAAGAATTGATTCTCCCATCAATAGAATCGATTCTGGAGTATAAAAATGCAAAGGGAAATCGCATTTGGATTCTCAAATGCCATTTGAACGCCGTTAAGTTGGTTTTGAAGGCAAAAGAATCGATTCCTCCATCAATAGAATCGATTCCATAGTGCAAAAATACAAACAGATGTTGCATTTCACTTTTCAATGCCATTTCAACCCCTTTAATCAAGGACTAAGCCTCTCCCAGGATTTTTAGAATTTCCAATCAAGTCCAAGGCTCAAGACAATTAATGCAGATATTCAAAAGATTATAAATCAATGAGAATCAAGGAAAATCTTCAGGAAATCAAATAATTAATTGAGTTTAGGGATATAAATAGGGTTGAAACCACTAGGGTTTAGCACCCCCATTCCATACCACTTCTTCTATCTAATTCCATCCCGTTCAGTTAGTTTCTTTTACACAATCATAGTTTTATTTTGTTGATCATGAGTAGCTAAGCTCTCTTTGGTTGAGGATGAGGAGCTCTATTCATGCCGGCATAGATATATTATTCAAGTTTCTCCTTTTTTTTTTTCCAATGGTGCATTGATCTAATTTCAAGAATTCGTTTTCGTTCTTCATCAATAAGGGATTAGGAGTGCTGAGAGGTAAACTAATCATGTCTTGGTTTGTTTATTAGGTTTGAGAGAATCAATGATCAAACAAAGTTGAAAACCTTTTCTTATGACTTTTCAATTGAACTAGAGATAAGGATTTGAGAAGTGTGCAACATTTAATTCTTATAATTATCAATTGGATTAGAGTTAGGTTGAATAAAGTGACATATAATTCAATCTAATATCACTTTTGTGATTATATGAAAACTGAATCAGGCTTGTGCTTCATCTTCTATCTTAATTAATTAGTCCAGAGATTGATGATTAATTGGGTTAGAGGAAACTAAATCACTAAGAGATTAGGGTTTAGTTAATTAGGATTCGTTGTGAAAATATCACTCTCTATTTTCTCAATCCTAATTGTTTCTTCATTGTTACGTAATTAGTGTTTTATATTCTATTTCTTGATTCACAATCACACTCATTGGTTTTTGGCTTTATCTAATTAAATAACTAATTACATCGTTGCTTCCCCAATCCTTTAATCCTCGTGGGAAAGATACCCACTCACCGTGGTATTACTTGGTACGATTTGTTGCACTTGCCGAGTTTAGGATTTTATCCGCAACAGCCTGGTTCACAATACCAAAATTTCACATAGTCCTTGTACCCTAACTTCTTTAACTCACTATTTTTTGCAAAGACCACTCATCAAGCTCAAAGTGCAAGTCTTCTAACACTATCCCATCTAAATACTCTAAATTGTGTCCTATATCGTGGAATTTTCCACCATGATGAATGTCTATAGTGAAATCAGAATCCCCCATAACTACACATCAAAGAAAGACACAAAGGCAACTAAATAAATACCTTTCACCGTAAAAGAAATAAAAACCCCGATTTTCTTCAACCCTAATCAGAACAATCCATTCAATCTACTCACTAATAAAAAGAATGAGAATGAGATAGTTGAATGGACCATTAGAAGGAGGATGGCAACGATGTGCCTTCGACAGCGATGTTTCAACCGATATTCAGACGAATATGTGGGACGGAGATGGCGGTGGAGTTGGGCGACAAGTCTTATGAAGGATATGTGGGACAGAGATTGGGACGACGATGACGACAGGTCTGCCATTAAGCTTGCGACGTGCCCTAGAAAAGCTTCTCCAATGACTCATTCTTTGGTAGTGTTATGTGACTTTGTGTGTGAGTGTGACTTAGAGTCACAGAGGATGATTATGGAATTTTCAAATTATTGGGATAAGTCTATGTGGAATATTCGTTTGTAATGGAAAAATTCTATTAAAAATAACGTTTTTGGCACGATAAGGACCTAATTGAAAAATTAATATGATGCATGGACCTAATTGAAAATTTGGTGAAACTATAGGGACTTGAAGAGTAATTAAAGCAATTAAATATTATAAGTTATTAAAATATTTGTGAAATTATATATTTTTTTTTGCTTAAGGCGGGGCAGGGCGAGCTAGCCCCCTATAGGCAAGCTTTTGGTGGGGTGGGGAAGGCTGGACCGCTTGCCATCCCTAAGCTTGAGACACAATTAAGGCTCCACAAAGAAAAAGTCAACTATTGAGTACTCTAACTTTAAGTGGTCTTGATATTTCTTTGGTGACTTTCTCAATGGTGAATTTGTCTCTACGCCTGATGGTGTTCCTGGAATCCTGTTGATCTTAGAAAAGTTGCTTTTGTGGCCTATTGGTTGAGAAAATTTGTCTTTTGGGGCTAGCTGATGAGTTCATGAGCCATTAGGTGTATCTCATGACATGCTTGATTATGTGGTTTGTATGCAAGACATGATCAGTTCTTTGAGCAGCTTGAGATTGCTCTCGTCTACTTTTCGGTGTTGACTTCGTTGATGAGATATTTCTTCAACTCTTTCTCTTTGATGCATGTATATCCTAAACAGACAATAAGCTCATGTGTTGGTTGACTACTCGCATCCCAATATCATATCGGACAAGCCCATATATGGTTTCTTCAATTTCATATAGTGTACATACGTGCCTCATGGATAGAACCACATACAATTTGGTAACCGTCAATTGTCTCGAAGCTTCATACCTTAAAATGCTCAGAACTTGAAAACATTTTCATTCATACAATGATAAACTCATTTTGAATGGTTTTTTTGTGTTGCATTTGAGTAAATTATGAAACCAACTTCACCTAATTGCTTGTGAATAAGTGCATTTGTGAATTCTTACTCAATTAGGACTTGAATAATAAATACATGCATTTTTAGCCATAATTTTCTATGAAATTATTGGGTTCCCATTCCATTCGATGTCTTGATGAGTTTGTTCTAGTGTTTTAGGTGTTAATAGCTTGGAATTGGAGTAGAAGTGGCTAAAAAGAGCTTAACGAGTGGAGAATTCATGAAGAGAAGCCAAAAGGAGCATTCTGGACACTCTTGCCCGCGCACGTGCTACCTGTGCACACGCACAAGTCCCTAGAGCCTCAAAAGTGAGCATTCTGGACACTCGTGCATGCGCATGTGTTGCCTGTGCGCACCCAGGATTCCCTGGAGCATCGAAGATGGTCATTCTAAATGCCTGTGCACGCGCCCGCATCACCTGTGCACGCGCACGCGAACCCTAACAATATTTTTTATTAAGGCTAAAATTGGAATTTCAAGTCAAAGGCCCAAGGCTTAGCCTCTTGGAGGGCCCAATTGGAGAATTATAAAGGGGAATAGCTGAAACAAAAAAGGGAGAGTACTCATTAGGGAATTAGTCTAGTTTGGTAGTTTTTGGAGAGTTTTTGGAAAAGAAACATTTTCTCTCTAACTTTCTCTCATTTTCTCACTTGTTCATCTATTTTCTTTCTCAATTTCCAACAACACTACTCAAACTCACTACTAAATTTTATTTGTGTGATGTTTGATTCTTGATACTTTGGTTTAATTAATGCAATTACTACTCATTTATCTCATCAAGTTCCTCTATTTCTCAATTCTAGTGTTCTTTTCCATTTTTGCTATTTTCTTTCTTGCTGAAGTTTTATTTCCTCTATGATCTATTGATAAATTATTTTTGTTTCTTGGTTGATTGTTGATTATGTCAATATAATTGATCCATAGTTACTTTAATTGCCTAGTTTAATTCACTTTGATGATGCTTACTTTCTTTACACACCACGTGTTTGATGTTTTGTTTTCTCTAGATATAGAGTACTGTTCTTCATTCTTGGTCATGGATTGAAATGTGGATGGCCTTAAGTCATTGATCCCTATCAATTGAATGTTGTAGAGAAGTGGATTAATTCGGTTTTCATTAACGCTAAGCTTTTGCTAGTGATGACTTGGTCTTGACCCAAAGAACTTGGTGGATTATCCTTGTTCCCCAATGACTTAGGCCTTTCACATTAGCGATGTGTTGGCATCTTAAGTGATTTTTCTATCTCTTTTATTCATAAGTTAATATAAATATTGAATCAAAATATATTATTTTCTTATATTAACTATGAGTTATATGAGCTAACAATTGTTTCAAGATTGTGTCAAGAAATATGTAATTCCAGGAATGATGGTTATTGAAGAAAAGAAGAACACAATCCAAAGATTACATGATCAAGATTATTAAAGAAACTCAACTAGAAAAAGATAGGAAACAACAACATCATGTCATAAGTGCAAGACAAATTGGGCATTTGACTTCAAATTTGGCATCTAACTTAGTGGCTCATTTTAAATCCACTAGCATCCAACTTCAAAATTGGCATCTAACTTGGTAGCTCATTTTGAGTCATGGCCATCCACCACCATAATTGAAGTCCGACGCTGATGAACCCATATTTCATGATAAAATATGTGTTACATTTGATGGGTTTATCGATCTAAAACCGCATAACTGCTTGTGAATAACCACATTTGTGAACCTTTTCTTATATGTGCTACCATTGTGTAATGCATGCTAAATTAGCCTTAAATTGAGTGAAATTTATAAGATCTCATCCCACTTGGTACCTTGATATGTTTGTTAGTGTATTTAAGGCCTTTAGGGATTGAGAAATGCACGGAAAAGGCTAAGGAAGGCATTGGAAGAAAATGATTCATGAAGAAGAGCTCAAAAGAGAGATTCTATCACAGCATAATTTGTGCACGCAACAATTAAAGTTGCACACGCAACTTCCAAAGAAACAGAATGCTCTGATTCTGTCAGGTAGCAGTTGTGCACGCAACAATTAAAAGTTGTGCATGCAACTTCACAGAAAGAAATAGTTGTGCACGCAACAATTGAAGTTGCCCACATAACTTAACGCTGCTATAGTTTTTTAAATGAATGCCAGAATTGGAATTTCAAGTTTTCGGGCCAAGGCCAAGCCTCTTTGAAGCGCAATTCGACCTATATGGGAGGAAAACTGCTGAAACACAAGGCATACTCTCACAATTATTATCATTTCATAGTTTTAGATAGTTTTTGGAGGTTTTTGGGAGAGTTTTCCAACTCTCTCATTTTCTCTCTTCTAGTTCATAGTTGTTCTTTATTTCTCTACCGTTTCCAGCCCTCACTAGCCAAACTCTTAGTTAATTTCAGTGTTTAAATGCTTGTTAATTGCTACTCTTCTTTAATTAATGCAATCTATACTTGTTTCTATCATTTGCTCATCTATATTTCAATTCTAGCTTTCTTCTTCTTGTTTTCTTATTTTCATATTACTAGAATTTATTTCTTGTTATGATCTCTTGCTATTTTCTTGGTTCATTATTGATAATCGTTGGTTCTCTTGCTTATTTACTTCATTGATCATCTTGATTTGTTAATTTCCATTGTTATTTACCATGTGTCTGTACTATGCCCACCAAGTGTTTGATGTTTTGTTTTTTATAACTATGGAGTAGTGTTCTTGTGTCTTGGTCATGGGTTGAAGTGTAAATGATCTTAGCCACTAATCCCGAAGGATAAGAATGGGTTAAGACCATGGTTAAAACTATTCCGTTAACACTAGGCTTTTGCTAGTGATGAGTGGACCTTAACGAGGTGAACGTGATGGGTTATTTGCGTTCCAAAGACCTTGGTCCTTCGTATTAGTCAAGTAGCCTAGGATCTTCAGAACAGGGTTAATTCCACCCATTCGACCGTTTGACAGAATGGGCTTTGTGCCTTACGTGACAACCATTCATAATTGGGATTAGTGGTGATCATAGGGACACATTATACTTCAACTCAAGACCAAGCACCCCTTATTACTTGCAACACAAGTCATCTCTTATTTTGCTCTTGTTACCAACACCCAACCATTGCAACCCCAATTTTCACAACCATTCGTGAGCCACAATATTTCAATTCCTAGGGGAATGACCATAGTTCAATACTCGATATTTTTAACTGGTTGCAAGCTTTGTGACACCTTTTTTAAATCTCCACGAAACTCTCATAGTTGGTTCGGAACTATCTGTAATGAATTCTTATTTTGAAAATTATGGGATTCTGAACCGGCCTTGGGAGCGCCGTCAGATTTTTGGCGCTATTGCCGGGGAATTGAAAACATGTGTGCTTGTTTTTGGTTGTCTGTTGATGCGGCAAATCTTTTTACTAAAACGATTCGCAATAATCCGACAAGTGCATCGGATCAAGTAGTAATCCACTAGAGTGGGTTATCGTTCCCAACGAGGAAAGGGGATTAATCAATACTTCCTTACAAATTCTTCAATTAGATCAAACAAGAGAACAATAGCAATCTAGTATTAAACCAGAAAAAGTGAATCAAGATCAGCAAATATCATCAATCAAATATTATGACAAAAATCAATCATAAAACTGCAACTATTATTAAAGATCTTTCAAGAAAAGAACAAGATTGAGAGATATGAGATATTCAACAAAACCACTTCATAACCCACTGCTCTAATAATAATTCTGCAACATGTATCATCACAAATCCACTATGAATCCTTGTATAACTAAATTCTAATCTCTTAGCAACTTAGTTTCTCTTTAATCTAACTTAGTTATCAATCTCTTGAATAACTAAACCAGTAAAAAGATAATTTACACATCATGATTCAAATCTTTAACAACAAACAAGATTCTTGGACTGAATTAAATGTCACAATATCCAATCTCAAGCAAACCAGTAAAACTATTAAAGATCCCAATGCATATTACTTCACATGCTCATCTCTAAGTCACATGCAGAAATATGGAATGATTCTTGAATATGTTTGAATGCTTATTTTCTCAAATGCAACAATTCAAAACAAGAAAGATCAATTATTATTCGTCAATAACCAAATCTTTAACCATATGGGTTCCAATAACAAAGAATCAAACAAGATGCAAATCAATCATTTATGTGATAGAAATTAGATTCATAAAACAGCACATATACTCAAAACATCATCTCTAATGCAGAGAACATACATGGAAGATCATTCTTGAACAAGTTAATGATATCAAGATCAATGCATAATCAAATTCAATGTCACCTATTCAATTCTGCAGCAACCTCAATAAGCAAAAACCATCAAATAACAGATTTAGTAACATTAACCAGTGTAGAACCAAACCAGAATTGAAGAACTAATTAAACCTCTCGGTTTTATCAATCCTTGCAATAATGAACAAGACTTGAGAACTAAGAAAGCTAAAAATTCTAATCCTAATTTCTGAAAATGTGTATGTAAAATTGCTAAAATGAGCTAAGAAATGTAATTCCTCCTTTTTTCTAAGTGAAGTTTCCATCTATTTATAGGCATACATAAGAAGAAAAATCAAATACAACTTCATTTTCTAAGAAAAAGATGATTCTGCCCCAGTTTCTTCCGTTTCCCACGCATATGCGTAGGACTCCACGCATATGCGTGGGACTCGCTGAACTCTGGGATGTTGCTGCATCTTCCACGCATAAGCGTGGACTTCCA